>CM028136.1:948265000-948522500 GCA_016271365.2 Neoceratodus forsteri | reverse complement strand
GACTTTGTGCTATATCCCGCTGGGAAGATGTCAAGTGCTCCCTCGAATCCTTCCTCTCCTTCCTCACACTTCTCATAGATAAGACCAGGGTCTGGCAAAAAAAGAAAAGAAAAGAAAAAAAAAAAAAAACTACATGTTTAGCTTTGACCATATATGGATGCAATACGTGAAACCGACACACAGTAAGAAATAAGAAAAAATTACTCACCTTAGTAATCTTGTTTTTTCCAATGTATTCTTCCATATTCATACATAACTCTCTGCAGTTAGCCTGCTCAGTAGAACTGCCCGGAGAATGGAACTATATGCTAATGATGGAATCACTGGCACGTGACAATATTCAAACTGCTGCCCTCATCTGCTGCACATTCTATCAATGTCTCAGATTTCTAGGAAGCCCACAAGGCAACCTAACTAAAGTGACTCAAGCTTAAAAACTGCTGGATATAGACAACTCTGTTCTATAACTACCCGTACCACTGATACTAATGATTGTGCTATCAGACCTACCTGAAACACACAGAATCACCTGGGAAAAAGAAAGGTAAGTAAAACAAAACAAAAAAAACAAAACAAAAACAACCCCACAGGATTAAAGTAAGTGTGCCTGTGTTTGGGACTGTCAAGTAAGAAGACCATTCAGAGGCTCTGGTTCTGGAAGGGGAGGTGGGGAGGGAAGAGTTATGAATATGGAAGAATACATTGGAAGAAACAAGATTACTAAGGTGAGTAATTTTTAATTCTAACCCCATGTATTCTCATATTTATAACTCTTGGCAGACTTCAAAGCAGTACCTTTAGAGGTGGTCAGAGAACCTACTTAGGAAAGAGGCTCTACAGGATTGCTGTGCCAAACCTGGCATCACTTCTGGACTGCAAGTCCAAACTATAATGTTTAGTAAAGGTGTGCACTGACCTCCAGGTAGCTGCTTTACAGATTTCCAGCAAGGGGATATCTCTAGAAGCTGCTACAGAAGCAGCTGTGCCCCTCGTGGAGTGGGCCCTGAGGCCTGCTAGGGCCAGTTTTCCCAATTTTGTGCAACAAAACTGAATAAACTGAATGCACTGAACTACCCAGCAAGAGACTGATGTCTTAGAGGCTGGAGTGCCCTTTCCCACATCCCCATAAGTGAGAAAAAGTTGCTGTTTATCAGCTCTGGGATCTTTGGTGTGAGTTAGATAATAACTCAATGCTCTTTTAACATCCAGACTGTGGAGCCTGCACTCTTCTGAACTGGCATGTTCTGTGAAGAAGACTGGCAGTGTCATGGACTGATTCAAGTGAAAATCAGAAACCACCTTAGGGAGAAACCTTCTATTAGTACGAAGTACTACTTTATCATTATGGAAAGAATCTTTCCACACACAATGCTTGTAACTCACTTATTCTTCTAGCAGAAGTGATTGCTTCCAAAAACAGTTTTCCATGTGACATATTGCAAATGTGCTGATGACATTAGCTCAAATGGAGGTTTAATAAGCTGAGCAATGCAAATATTCAGATCCCATACTGGGACTGGTTCTTTAATAGGGGGATGTAAATGGACTAATCCTTTAAAGAACTGTTTGAAAATAGAGTTTGATGCAAGGGAAACAGTTTTCCCCGCTGAGATAAAAGCCGAAATTGATGCCAAGTGAACCTTCAGGGATGTATGTTTGAGGCCTTGAGAGTGCAATTCAGTGAGATATTCTAACAATAGTGGAATCTCTGCCAGAGAAAGAGAAACATGTTTGGCATCACACCAGACAGAAAACCTTTTCCATTTTGCATTATAGGTTTTCTTAGTAGATGGTTTTCTATATCCTTTTAGGATATTTAGAACAGCTTGGGAAAGTTGCAGATTTGCAAACTAAGTCCTCAAGAGCCAGGCCTCGAGTCTGAGAGATCAGAGGTTCGGATACAGGATCTCTCCTTGGTGGGAAGTTAATAGGTTGTGCCTCCTGGGTAGGAGGATTGATGTGGACATTGACATTGACAGCAGAAGGGGATACCATGGCTGTCTGGCCCAATCTGGTGCTATCAGAATTATGGACGCAGGCTGTGACCAGAGTTTGAATAGCACTCTGAAGATGAGAGGGAAGGGAAGAAAGGCATACAGATGCTTTCCTGACCAGTCCAAGGCCAGAGCATCCAGGGGAATTGTGCCCTTCACTGGTGGCCTGCTACAGAATAGGGGCAACCTGTGATTCTCGTGAGAGGCAAAAAGATCTACCTCTGGACTGCCCCATCGTCTGAACACCGAGTCCAGTACCTGTCTGTTCAGAGACCATTTGTGATGTGCCTGGTTGATCCTGCTTGAAGCATCTGCCAGGGTATTGTCCTTGCCTGGTACATGAATGGCTT
Organism: Neoceratodus forsteri; assembly: GCA_016271365.2. NCBI lineage: Eukaryota > Metazoa > Chordata > Ceratodontiformes > Ceratodontidae > Neoceratodus > Neoceratodus forsteri. Next base: position 948,520,156 of record CM028136.1, on the reverse strand, counting down.
GCAAGGAAGCTTTTAGAGAGTAAGGAAGTTCCCATATTCTCGTGGCCTCTGTGCACAGGGGATCTGACTTTGTTCCCCCTTGCTTGTTTATGTAAAACATTGTAGTGGTGTTGTCTGTTCTGACCTGCACCACCTTGCCCTGTATTAACTGGGAAAAACTTTTTAGAGCCAGAAACACTGCTCTGAGCTCTAGCAGATTTATGTGGAGGAGAGACTCCATGCTTGACCAAGTGCCATGGGTAGTGTGCTCTCCTATATAAGCACCCCATCCCAGCAGAGAAGCATCTGTTGTAAGGATGACTGAGGGATTTTCCTTCTGGAAAGGAACTCCTGTCCTTAGATTGTGGATATCTGTCCACCACTGCAGGGACTGGATCACAGATCTTGTTACAGGGATCAGTTTTGACATATGGTCTTTTCTTTGGCACCAGTGTGTCTGTAGATGAAACTGTATGTTTCTCATTTGAAGTCTTGCTCCCAAGACCACTCCTGTTGCTGCAGCCATGTGTCCCAGCATTTGCAAGTATTTTCTTGCAGGACATGGCTTTCCCAATTCAAATGAGGCAATCAGTTGCAGTATAGACTGAACTCTGTCCTCTTTGAAGAAAAGCTCTTCCTTTTAAAGTATTCAGTTCTGCTCCTATGGAATGCAGGACTTGGACCGGTGTGAGAATGGACTTTTCCTGGTTTAGCAGGAAGCCCACAGACTGTAACAAATCTTCTGTTATTTCCAGGTGTGTTTGCACCTGCTGAAATGACTTCCCCACTATTAGCCAGTCGTCGAGACAGGGAAAAACTAATTCCTAGTTTTCATAGGAATGCCACAAATACTGCCAGGCATTTTATGAATACCCGTGGTGCTGAGGTTAGACCGAAGGGCAGGGCTGAGAACTGGTAATGACCTGAAAGGAGTCTGAACCCGAGATCTTTTTTGTGAGACTCCCTTATGGGGATGTGGAAATAGGCATCTTTTAAGTCTAGAGATGCCAGCCAATCTCCCTGCTGAATGACAGGTAAAATAAGGGTAGGGTCACCTTCCTGAATTTTGGCTTAGCCAGGTATTTGTTCAGATGCCTTAGGTCCAGAATAGGCCGCCATTCCCCAATTTTCTTTTTGGTAAGAAAGTACCAGGAGTAAAACCCCCTGCCCCTCTGAAGGGGTGGCACCTGCTCTACTGCCTTTATGTTGAGCAGGGTTTGAACCTCCTTTTCCAGGAGCTGCTCCTCGAGAAGGGAGGCTGGTTTGAATAGCTTTGACTTCAGAGGAGGGAAGGACTTGAAACTCAAGGAGAGTCCCTGGCTTACTAATTCCAATACCCACTTGTCTGTGGTTATGGCCTGTCAGGCCTGAAAGAAGTGAGCCAGTCTGCCCCCTACTGGTATTAGGGAGGCGGCCTTGGCAAAGGAGTCAGGGATATTGTTGTTTCGGTGGGGCCTGAGCCTGGGCGGATTGGGAACCTCTTCTGGAGCCCCTCCTACCTCTGGCCCTATAATACCCAGTCTGCTGTGGGTATGGCTGTAGCTGTGAAACAGCTTGAGGCTGACAGAAGGGCCTACCATAGGACCTTCCTCTACCTCCCCTTCCATAAGGCCTATGAGACATAGAAGGCCCGTCTTTGGATGAATTACTCTTACAGGTAGTTTTGTATTCATCCACCTTTTTCATATATTCTTTGGTCTGTTTGCCAAAGAGAGAATGATCCTGAAGAGGAAAGTCTATGGCCTTAGCCTGGGTGTCCTGTGTTTGCTTGGCTAAGGGCTACAAATCTAACTTTCTCAGGGCTACAGTCAGAGCCATAATCCTAGCAGCATTATCATTGGCATTTGCTGCCATCTGGAACTGGTATTTGGATGCTTCCAGTCCAAACCTGGCTGTTTCTGCTAGGTCGTCAGAGATAGGAGAGGGAACCTTCTCTGACATGGCTAAAACAGACTGCCACAGTGTCTCGATACTGTGCAGCGCAGGCCTGGTAATTAGCTTGTCTGACTCCCAGAGAGGCAGCTAAATACCCTTTCTTTGACATACTGTCAATTTTCCTTGAGTCCTTCTCAGGTGGGTGAGAGGATAAAGGAACCCTCGCCTTCTCACAGGCTGCCTGCCGGACTATACCCAGATGATCAGGGTGAGACTAGAGGAATTCAGCCCCTTTCTTGTCCAGCTGGTACTTCTTGTCAGCCTTCTTATCCAGAGGCGTGACAGAGTTAGGGTTCTGCAGGACTGTGATTAAATCCTTCTTACAGAATTTATTGATAGGCAGAAAAATCTTGTTAGTGGGTGTTAACCCCATCATTTCCATACATTCTGCCTCCTCTTCATCCTCTATGATCTCAGTGGTAGCCAGGTCAAGGGCATCTACTATTTTCCTCACAAAGGAAAAGTGAGAGCAAAAATCCTCAGGCAGAGGAGAGCCAACGTCCTGCTCTGGTGAGATTTCCAGTTCAATGGGCTCACCATCATCTTGCTCTGGTAAATCATACTCCCTAGTATCCATTTCCTGAGACTGGGGGTCCGAGCAGGGAGTAATCTCCTGAACCCTTGGAGGAGGAGTGGTTGGAGTAGGTATAAACCCCTGAATTGCCTCAATGACTTTAATAGCCCTGGCAATTTCCTTAGCAGTAGGCAGACTGTGAAGCACAGAAGAATCCCCTGTAGGTTTTGCCTGGGGTTCGATGTGCTTGGTCTTCTTTGACTTTTTGGAGGGGACCAGAGAGTCAGCCGGACCACTCAGTCTCTTTAAAGAGGTTGATTCACCCTTATCAGGGGTGGTAAAGGAAGAAGCTAAGGTTTCACCCACTGATTTTGAAGGTGTTGGCTGGTTAGAGCCTGAAGCATCTCCCAACTTTTTATTCAACCTCTCCATCCTTTTTTTCCCCACAGTTTTCTGTTGGAAAGATTTACAAATTTTGCAATCGGAATTCAAATGATAGGTTCCCAGGCAGAACACACGACTGTCATGATCATCTGCTCTGGCAAACACTTCCCCACACTTCACACAGTTTTTAAACCCGGGGGACCAGTCTTTTTCTTAGTTTTTTCAGAGTGCTCCATTTTCAGAAGAAAAACCTCAACCGCAAAAGATATTCTTTTTTTTTTTTTTTTTTTTTGCTGTCGGTTCAGGAACCGATTAGGCCTCAAAAGAACCACAACATTTAGTGAATTCGGAACCGGGTCAGCAGTTCTTGGAACCGATAAAACTATTCACAGTAACCGGGTTAGCGGTTGGAAAAGAAACCGGTTTAGCGGTTTCAACAAAGCAAATATAACTTTAAACAATAAAGATTATTAAACAAAAACAGAGAAAATAAAGTGGAAAAAGTCTGCAACTAATAGTTAACTACTCGGTTCCTCAACGGTTATACCAAACCATGAGGAACCGAGAAATAAACGCTAAATCTAACTAAACTAATATAAACTAGACGTTAGAATAAAATTAAACAAATGAAGGTGGCAGAAAGAAAATAAATTATGTATAATTAAGGAATTATACTTCACAGTAAGCCAACAACAACCTGAGGGATCTCCTGGGTGTCTAGACTTGTGAGGTGGAGTAAGAAATCTGAGACGTTCATAGAATGTGCAGCAGATAAGGGCAGCAGTTTGAATATTGTCCTGTGCCAATGATTCCATCATTAGCATATAGTTCCATTCTCCGGGCAGTTCTAATGAGCAGGCTAACTGCACAGAGTTATGAATACGAGAAGAATACATGGGGTTAGAAGAAAAAAATACTCACCTTAGTAATTATGTTTCTTCTAATGGAGTCTTGCTGTATTCTGACCAATTGCAGTTGGCTCCAGCACTTGAACTGCCCCGGAGAGTAGAGGGTTAATTTTCTATGTAGGGCATAGAACGTTGAGCTCGAGCTCGGTTGAAGTCTCTGTCTGCAGTACTTTGAAACCCAACCGTCAGATTCTTACGAGCTATCATTCACTAGCTTATCTATGTGGAAATTGTAAAATTCCTACTAGCCAACTGGCAACAAAAAGTTTTAGATTCCCAAAAGAAGACTCACGTCAGGAAACCCAAAACCAAAAACCAGGCAGTGAAGCATGAAAAATTAATTAATAAACACAAAGCACCCGCATTAAAAGAAAGCGTGCTGAAGACACCCCTGGGGTGCAACACTGCACCTGCCCACCTACTTCCCAAAAACAGGTTCTGAGAGGGGAGATCAGAATACAGCAAGACTACATTAGAAGAAACAATTACTAAGGCGAGTAATTTTTTCTTCAAACTACATGAAGTCTTGCTGTATTCTGACAATTGCAGACTACCAAGCAGTATCTCCATGGAGGAGGGACAGAACCTACTTTGAGAATAGGCTCTGAAGTACTGCTGTGCCAAACCAAGCATCACTCCTAGCCTGGATATCCAGAGAGTAATGCTTGGTAAAGGTATGGACTGTTTTTCAGGTGGCTGCTTGACAAATTTCTAACAAAGGAATATCACTGGCAGCAGCCAGGGAAGCAGCTGTACCTCTAGTCGAATAAGCCCTCGAGCCTGAGGGTGGAATTCTTCCTAGTTTCTCATAGCAGAATTGTATACAGGATACAATCCACCTGGCAATAGTTCTCTTGGTGGCAGGTTTGCCCTTACCTACTTCCCCATAAGTGAGGAACAACTGGAGGGAGTCAAACCTGTGAGCCTTAGTACGCTCAATGTAGTAACTAAGGGCTCTTTTAACATCCAAACTGTGTAACCTCCTCTCTCCTGAGGAAGAATGATCAGTGAAGAATACAAGAAGAGAGAGACTGGTTTAAATGGAAATCTGAAACCACTTTGGGTAAGAACCTCCTATTGGTTCTAAGGACCACTTTATCTCTATGAAATGAAATAGAGTCAGGCTCTACTGACAGAGCTTGCAATTCACTGATACATCTGGCGGAGGTAATAGCTACCAAAAACACAGTTTTCCAAGTCAAGTACTTAAGCTCTGCTGAGGAAATATGCTAAAAAAGGGGATTGCATAAGCTGGGCAATGCAAACATTCAAATCCCAGGCAGGAGCAGGATCCCTAAAGGGGAATTGGTATGAAGCAATCCCTTAAAAATTTACAGAATACAGGGTGAGACGACAGTGAGGAAGGCTTTCCCACTGACAGAAAAGCAGAAACAGCTGACAAATGTACTCTGAGAGTAGCTGGTCTAAGGTCTAGGCCATTAAGATGAACCATATAATCCAGAACTGCAGACAATTCAGCAGTGTCTGGGGATATGTGCCTCTTGGAACACCAAATGCTGAATCTTTTCCATTTGGAGATGTACGTTTTTCTGATGGCAGGCTTTCAAGAGGCTTTGAGAATATCCAAAACCCCTTGGGATTGATGCAAGTCTGCATACTCTAACTCTTCAAGAGCCATGCCTTGAGATTGAGAGACCAAAGATTGGGGTACCAAATCCTCCCCTGAGAGTAGGTTAACAGGTTGTAATCCTGGGAAAAGACAGGGGAAGATGGACTGCTAGTGACAGCAACAGTGGGTATTAAGGCTGCCAGACCCAGTCCGGAGCAATCAGAATCAATTTGCAGGGTTGTGACCTTATTTTGACCAGAACTTTGAAGAGTAGAGGAAAGGGAGGGAAGGCATAAAGAAATTTCCCTTCCCAGTTCAGAATCAGAGCATCCAGAGGGACTGAGTCCAAGACTGGGGGTCTGCAACAAAACAGAGGAAGTTGGTGATTGTCTGGGGCTGCAAAGAGAACTATCTTTGGAGTGCCCCACCTTGAAAAGATGACTTTCAACACCAGAGGGTCCAGGAACCATTCGTGATGGTCTTGGGAGATCCTGCTTAGTGCATCTGCTAGAACATTGTCCTTCCCTGGAAGGTGGACTGCTACCAGGGAGGTCTACAGAGAATAGGCTAGGGACCACAATTTCATGGCTTCCATGCACAAGGCCGTGGACAGAGTGCCTCCCTGCTTGTTGATGTACCACATGGTACAGACAACACGTCTGTCCTGACCTGAACCACCTTGTTCTGCACTGACAGAGAAAGCTTGTAGGGCCAGAAAGGCTGCTCTGAGATCCAAGAGATTGATATGAAGGAGAGTTTCCTGAGGGGACCATAGTCCCTGGGCTGTGAGAGCCCCTAGATGGGTTCCCCACCCCAAAAGGGAAGCATCCGTGGTAAGGACCACAGAATGAGACTGAGTGACAAATGGAACTCCTTGCCTTAAGTTGTCCAGATCTTGCCACCATTGAAGGACCTGGATCAGGGTCTGAGTAACTGGAACTAGTTTGGTAAGAGGATCTTTCCTTTGGAACTAAAAGGCCCTCAGATGGAACTGAATGTCCCTCATCTGAAACCTGGCCCCTTGGACTACTGCTGTAGAAGCTGCCATGTGGCTCAAAAGCTGAAGAAAGTGCCTTGCTGGTCGAGAAACCAGAAGGCAGAAGGAATAAGCCAGCTCTGTAATGGCTGATGCCCTTTCCAGAGGAAGAAAAGCTCTTGTTTTGACAGTATCCAGCTCTGCTCCTATAAAGGTGAGAAGCTGTATAGGCTCGAGAACTGACCTGGGAAGGTTAAGAAGAAATCCCAAGGAAGTGAGCACTTGCAGGTCTGACATGACCTGGTTTGGGGACTGACCCACAATGAGCCAGTCATCCAGATATGGAAAAATGGAAATCCTTTCCTTCTTAAAAAGGCCACTACTACTGCTAGGCACTTTGTGAATACCCTTGGGGCTGATGTTAGGCTGAAGGACATTGCTTTGAACTGATAATGGCCTGAAGGCAATTCGAACCTGAGGTACTTTCTGTGGGAGCACCTGATGAGAATGTGAAAGTAGGCATCTTTGAGGTCCAGGGAGGCTAGCCAATCCCCTGGCCTTAGAGAGGGAAGAATTGTTCCCAGAGTCACCATTTTGAATTTTGGTTTTAAAAGATGTTTGTTCAGGTATCTTAAGTCTAGGATGGGTCGCCACTCCCCTGTCTTTTTTGGTGTAAAGAAGTACCTAGAGTACAGACCTTTGCCCTTGTGTAGGGTAGGAGCTCTCTCTCTATGGCCCTTAAGGCCAGCAGAGATGAAACCTCTGCCTCCAGGGCAAGGGTTTCTGAGATGTTTGCAGGTGGAAAGGATCTGGCTCTCATCTTCGGAAATTTTTTTAAACTGAGAACCAGTCCCTAGCTTACTACTTCCAGGACCCACTTGTCTGAGGTAACAGACATCCAGTCCTGGACAAAGTAAGCCAGCCTGCCCCCTACAGGAATGGGGGAAATCGACCCGGGCTGACACATCAGTGTGTCTGCTTGGCAGGAGCCTTAGGCTGAGGAGTGGATGCAGCCCTGCTCATCCCCCTTCTGCCTCTCCCTCTGAAGAACCTCCTCTGAGAAAAGGGAGAAGAGGCCTGTGCTTGGTAGAAAGGCCTATGAAAAGGTCTGCCCCTGCCCTAGCTTGCTGCCTTTGAGGAGTTGCCTGCCTCTCCTTGGCCTGTGCACTCCTATAAGTGGTCCTATATTCATCCATTTTCTTCATGTAATTCTCTGTCTGCTCCCCAAACAGAGAATTACCTACTACAGGGAAATCCATGGCCTTAGCCTGGGTGTCCTGTGAGAGGCTAGTATATCCGAGCCAAGCCATTCTCTGAAGAGCCACAGCTGTAGCCATGACTCTTGATGACACATCACTGGAGTCCACAGCAGCATGAAATTGTACCTTAGATGCCTCGATCCCATCAGCAGCCACCTCCTCCAGCTCCTTGGTCAGCTGGGGGAGGCCTGCTTAGCCAGTGCCAGTACAGTGTCCCACCTGGACTTCTGGTACCTGACTGCATAGGCCACATAATTAGCCTGCCCGAGTCCCAAGGAGGATGCCATGTACTGTTTCTTTGCCATGGCATCCATCTTCCTGGAGTCTTTGTCTGGGGAGTGTGAAGCCAATGGAATATTTGCCTTGTCACAGGCTACAGTCTGCACGACCCCAACATGGCTGCACTGCTGGTATAAAAACTCTGTATCTGGGCCTGATAAAGTATACCTCTTGTCCATCCTTCCGTCAACAGGAGGTACAGAATTTGGAGACTTTAGAATTTTTTGTGTCTGCTTCCCAAAGGACTTATGAAGAGGAATAGACAGTCTCTTGGAGTCTGGGATGTCCATCATTTCAACAAAATCAGGCTACTCTTGATCCTCCCCAGCCTCCTCCAAAGGAGGCTGGAGGGTTTGAGCCACCTTTCTGTAAAGCAGATAGTGGGGAAGGGAAACAACCAAAGGTCTGTCTGGGGAGTCCTCCTCCTCCAAATCTGGTTCATAAAAGTCTTCAGGGGTATAATCCTGAACCGGGGGAACTGACCAAACCGAGCCTCTGCCAAAAGGCGCTGGATCAGTCGGAACCAGACGCAGCGATTCAACAATCCGAATTACTCTGGCAATGTCTTCGGCGGTCAGAACATGAACCTCTGGATCCGAACCGGTCGATTTTTCTTTGCATTTTCTCTTTGTAGGAACCAATCCCTCAAGATCGGCTCTCCTCTTGCCCGAAGAAGTATCGTCCTGGTCAGACGGCACTCCTTCTGGTTCGGTGGGAACGAACCGGGCTGGCCTTCCGGGTCAGTGGATTTCTCGGCCTCCTTATCCCTAAGTCTGCCTAATCTTTTCTTCAGGGTAGACGTAGAGAAATTTTTACAAATTTGGCAGTCTGAATCGAGGTGGTCAAACCTCAGACAGTAAACACAGGTGGTGTTGGGGGGGGGGGGATCAGCCTTAGCAAGACCTCCCACACTCACTACAGTGTTGAAACCCAGTGGGCCCGGTTTTCTTCTTGGGTTTCTCAGACATGGCAAACCTAACCAAACTCACCCTTTATATGGCAACCACCAGGCAAGACTCCTTATCAGTTTCTAACCGTGTTACGGTATTGGGGACACCAAAAAAATTACATTTTTTTTTTTTAAACCGATAAGGACCGTAACTACACTAAAGAATAGCAAAACACAACTAAGGGATCGGTTCAGCCGAACCGATCAAGAAACAACAGTTTACAATTTCCACAATAAGATACAGAGATCACTACCTTAAGTACTTACTGTACCGCAGACAGAGCCCTGAACCGACAATGCAGAAAACAAAATCGGAAAAAATTACAACTTTAACCGACTTTGAACAAAGCAGAAGGAGAAATCTCCGGAGCGACTGTTCAGTGAGGCGGAGTAAAGAATCAGACGGTTGGGGTTCAAAGTGCTGCAGACTGACACTTCAACCGAGCTCGAGCTCAACGTTCTATGCCCTGCATAGAAAATTAACCCTCTACTGTCCGAGGCAGTTCAAGTGCTGGAGCTAACTGCAATTGTCAGAATACAGCAAGACTTCATGTTGTTTGAAGGAAAGGTTACTCACCTTGTAACTGAATTGTTTTGTAGTGGATGTGATGCAGATTGTTACTAGTAGCAGTCACCTTGCACTGTAGAGATGCCCCAGTATTTAGAGTGCTAATGAAGTCAAAGAAAACCTTAGCACAATGCTGGTCACGTGACATCAACCTCCCCAAAGGAAGGTGGATTTTCTAGGATTATTTATGGAAAAGGTTCCAAAGAACAAAGGTCTTAGACCTAGAATAGCTTCTGGATTGTATATCAATGCAATAAAAGGTGAATGTCACTGTTGGCACCCCACCATTTACCTCTGAACCAACAACTTGAAGGCTTCCAGCCACCCTGGGGATTGCGTTTGTCCCCTGGCTCATTGACACCTCCCCTCATGGCACCTTTGGTGCCAAAGCCTGCAGCCCTGCCACTACACCACGGTGGCAGACTCCCTCAAGCTAAGTCTTCTTTACACCTTATTCCAATTCACAGCCTGCAACTGCAGTCACCATAGGTACCTCTACTCCCCTACTTTGTCTGGCTGCCGTACTTCTCCTGGACTTTGCCCCCCTCTCTTTCAAGCCCTCACACTCCGCGACCTCCTCTGCAACACTCTCCATCACTTGGATGCCTTGGCCCCCACCCACCCTGGATGCCTCCCTGCCCCCTCAGCCCCCACTCCTACTCTACCCCCTTCCCTGTCCCACCTTGGACCCAGCTCCTTCCCACCTTCCCCACCCTTCATGCCTTGCCCATCCCCTGCACAGTGGCAATCAGACCCTCCTCCAGACGTTGTGCCTTTGGTTCTAGTCACTACCACCCTCTGACTAGAGTAATCCTCCTCCTTTTATTATCTGGGAACATACAACCAAACCCAGACCCACACCCCCAATTTGCTGGCCGCACCATGCCTCCTCCTCCTCCTTCAGGCCTCCGCATTGCCTCCTCCTTCTGGCAGATGTGATAGCCACCAGGAAGGCAGTCTTCCACGACAAGTGAGACAAAGCGCACTTGTGCACTGTATCGAATGGCTTACCCATGAGCTTTGCCAGTACCAGCAGTAGATCCCACAGAGGTGGAGGTTCACGCACTGGAGGGGATCTGTGATCCAGGCCTTTGAAAAAGCACCCGACCACTGTTTCCTGCGCCAGCGTTGGCTGACTGGCCCATGCCTGGTAAGCAGAGATGGCTGCCAGGTGCACCCTAAGGGTCGATGACCGAAGACCCCCTTTGGAGAGAGACCAAAGTTAGTCGAGAATGTTAGCCACTGGACAGGACAAAGGGTCCAGGCCCTTACCCTGACACCAAATGAAAACATTTTCTATTTGAAGGCGTAACATTTCCTGGTTGAGTAGTTTCTAGATGCCTCCACCACGGTGAGGGCATCCTTGGGAAGACCCAAAGCCTGGAACTCTAGCTGCTCAGGAACCAGGCTGTGAGGTGCATGGATTGAAGGTCCGGATAGTATACCTTCCCCTGATTTAGAGAGAGCAGGTCTGGGCATGTGCAAAGTTGCTCCGGGGACCTGCAGCTGAAGCGGAGGAGATCTGGATACCAGAACTAGTGCAGACAGTCTGGGGCTACCAGAATCACCTTTGCCTTGTCCCTCCTCACCTTGAGGAGCACCTTGTGGATCAAGAGAAATGGAGGGAAGGCGTAGAAGAGGCCTGGGGTCCATGGCCTCGAGAAGGCATCCCCTTCAGCGAGCCCTGCTGAGGGGGGGCGGGCATGAAACAGCCTCAAGCTTGGTGTTTTCCCTGGAGACAAACAGGTCCACCATCGGTTTGCCCCAGTGGGAGAACAGGCTGTAAGCTACCTCTAGATGGAGAGACCACTCATGGGATGTCTTGCCTAAGTGGCTGAGAGCATCTGCCAGATGGTTTGAGGCTCTTGCCACATGGATGGCTAGGAGATCCACCTCCAAATGGCTAACAAGGGTCTAGGTGCGGATTGCCTCCCTGCAAAGCAGACGGGAGTGTGTACCGCCCTGTTTGTTGAGGTAGTACATGGTCATGGTATTGTCCATCTGGACTTGAACCACTTGACCCCGAAGCTGAGGAGTGAAACTGACAGTGCCGGTCTGACTGCTCTGAGCTCCAACAGGTTGATGTGGTATTGGGACTCCTTGGGGGCCCAGAACCTGTGGGCTCTTTTCCCCCCATGTGGACTCCCCAGCCCATGAGAGAGGCATCGGTTGCGAGAACGTCCATCGGCTCAGGGCAGACAAACAGGATCCCTTCCAGCAACCGGTCTGGGGCGGTCCACCATTGGAGAGCGTCCCACATCTTCTGGGTTACAGTGATCAGCTGGTCGAAAAGACTGTGGCACAGAGTCCACTGGGCAGCCAGCTTCCACTGGAGGGGGCGCATGTGCAACCGGGCCCAATGGACCACTGAGGTGCACGGCGCCATGTAACCCAGAAGGCGCAGAAAGTCCCGGGCAGGGCGCAATTGCCCAACCAGAAATGATTAGGCAAAGGAGGAGACAACCTCCACCATGTCTGCTGGAAGCCGAGCTCTGTCTTGACAAGAGTTGAGCTCTGCCCCGACCAAGCACATCACCTGGGAAGGCACGAGTTCCGACTTGGCCTTGTTGATCAGGAGGCCAAGCTGGGAACAGGTCTGGAGGGCCAGGTCCCTGGACCTCTCCACCTCCTGCTGGGTGGGACCTGCTAAGAGCCAATCGCTGAGGTAGGGGTAGATTCTGACACCCCTCCCCCCGACGCCGGAGATGGGCTGCACCATTGCAATGCATTTGGTGAAGACCCGTGGGGGCGATGACAGGCCGAACGGCATGGTTCAGAACTCATACAGGGTCCCTTCGAATCTGAAGTGGAGGAACCGCCAATGAGACGGATAGCTTGGGACGTTAAAGAATGCGTCCTGACAGAACCACATGTTTTGCTCCAAGGATGGTATGATCTGGGACAGAGTGACCATCCGAAAGGTGCGCAACCTGAGATACAGATACTGATTCAGGTCGTGGAGATCTAGAATGGGCGCCAGCCCCTCCCCTCCCCTGCTGCTTGAGCACCAGGAAATACCTGGAGACAAAGCCTGGGTCTACTGGAGGAGCCGCCACTAGAGCTACTGCCTCCCTGAGGAGGAGCTGAGCAATGTCTTGGAGAGCCGACTGGGTATGGGTGGATACTCTTTCCTCCCGTGGGGCACGGCTTGGAGAGTACTGCTTGAATTCCAGAGGCAGTCCCCAGCCAACCACCTCGAGAACCCACCTGTCCGTAGTGTTAACGGACCAGGTGGAAAGGAAGTGGCAGAGCCGCCCCCCCACCTGAGGGCCCAGAGCTGGTGTGATGGGAGAGGGTGTGGCAGCCCCCGACCCGTCATTGAGCAGGCTTGGAGGAGGAGGTTCTGGGACCTGAACCTCAGCCTCCTTTACGGGTCTGGGAGGGTCCAGGCTTGGGCCGGAGGCGCCAAGCTTGAGCCTGCTGCTGCCCTCCTTGAAAGGAGGACTGCTGGGCCGCAGGGGAAGAATGCCGAAAAGGCTTCTTCTTCTTCTGCTGTCTCTTGCTAGAAGGACCTTTGGCAGAAGTAGCATCCAAGGTGGCACTGGACTGCTCGATGCGCTGAAGGTGACCAGCCACACCTGGGCTGAAGAGGTTGGTGCCCAGGAAAGGCATATCAGCTAGCTTGTGCAGGATGCCCGCCGGGAAAGACGAGTGCCTCAGCCAAGTCCTATGGTGAGAGGCAACTGAGGCTGCCATCGAGTGGGCACAAGAATCCCCAATGTCTAGGGCTGTCTGAAGCTGCTGTTTGGTGACAGCGCGGCCCTGATCTTGGACTTGCTTGACCGTGGTCTGCATGTCCGTGGGAAGATGTGGGAGGACTTCGTCTAAGGACCCCAAGAGGGCATGAGAAAAGTGTGCCATGACAACGGCTGCACTTGCCTAGTGGAGGCCTAAGGAAGAGGCCGCATAGACCTTATGAGCCGAATGGTCCAAGAACTTGGACTCTGTTTCGGGAGGATGGTCCATGTAGGCAGAACTGCCAGTACACTTGAACACAGAGCTAGTCACTAGGCTCTTGGCCGAGGGGTGCTCTGTGAACCCCCGCAAGGGACCCCATGGGCACTGCGTACTTGCGGGCTGTGTGGACAGATGAAGTTGGGCAAGAGGCAGGATGCTGCCAAAGCTCTAAGGCCAGGTCAGTAATGGCTTCGGCGACAGGAAAGGCCTCTGCGAGCTGAGCCACTTTCTCCTCGAAAGACTGCATGCACTCCAAGTGCTCGGTGGATCCTGCGGCCCCAGAAACTGCCCACCAAACCTCCTTGGATTTCACCGGAGGGTTCCGTTTTTCTAGCCTTCCCAGCTTCAGGCATGTGAGACGGTAGATGAGGACATCAGGGCGAAAAAGCGAGGCAAAAACAACACACTGTGCACTTGCGTGTCCATGACAGACACCCAGACAGTAGGACGATGTGGCTCTGGGGATCGGTGCACAACATTTTCGACGACAAGCACCTGTGAAATCGGGACAACTTTCCTTCCATGGTAGAGAGATGGTCTGAATCGCGAACGTGAAAAAGATGTATTTTTGGTAAAACCTAAGGTTTTGAATCCAGGGCCAAGAAAAATGCGCGAGCACGAAGGAGGCAACCCGACTCTTCTAGCAGAAAGGAAGATTAAATGGGCAGACTAGGTGGGCCAAGTGGTCCTCATCTACCATAAAATTCTATGTTTCTATCTGGCATCATGGGGCGGAGCCGAGGGTTATACCACCCGGGTGGGTGGGAGGAGCCAGCTTGAAGACTTCCGGCGAATCTTAAAGGGGAAAAGGGCATGCCAAGAAGTGTGGATGAATAACATATCCACGATCCTAGAAATGAAACTGACGTACTTGCTGTTATTATTCATCTTCCAGGAAGATCTTCACCATTTAGTTACACTAGTGGGTCTGTGCCAGAGGCACTAGGACCCAGTGGGAGCCAGAACTTTTCAGGAGGGATGGCGCAGAGGAAAACCAGCATGGATTCACAGCGGGAAGGTCATGTCAGATGAATCCAACAGATTTCTTTGAGTGGGTGATCAAAGAAGTAGACCAGGGAGGGGCTGTGGACATGGCCTACCTAGACTTTAGCAAGGCATTTGACACAGTCCCACACAAAAGATTAATAAACAAGTTAGCCAGCCTGGGTAAAACACTGGCTGGACAACAGGACACAGAGGGTAATAGTAAATGCAGTCCACTTCGAAGAAAGGGGGGTTACTAGTGGGGGTACCGCAGGGTTCAGTATTGGATCCGGGCCTTTTTAATGTCTTTAAGTGACATTGCAGAGGGGCTGGAAGGAAAAGTATGCCTCTTTGCAGATGACACAAATATCTGCAACAGGGTTGATACACAAGGAGGCGTGGAAAAGATGAGAAGGGACTTGGCAAGGTTGGAGGAATGGTCAGAAGTATGGCAGCTAGGATTCAATGCAAAGAAGTGCAAAATAATGCACCTGGGAAACAAAAACCCAGGGGAAGAGTGCACAATGGGGGGTAACAACAACAAAAATGGAAAGGGACCTGGGGGTAGTCATATCAGATGACTTAAAGGCAAGTAAGCTATGTGAGAAGACAGTAGTGATGGCTGGGGAATGCTGGAATGTATAGGGAGAGGCATCACCAGTAGAAAAGAAGAAGCTGTTATCCGTCTGTACAGACAGTTGGTGAGACCCCATCTGGAGTACTGTGTACAGTTCTGGAGACCCCGTCTCTGCAAGGACATAGACAGAATGGAGGCAGTCCAGAGGAGGGCAACTAAAATGGTGCAGGGTCTGCAAAAGAAGCCGTATGAGGAGAGACTAAAGGAGCTTAATATGTATACCCTTGAGGAAGGGGGGGGGATATGATAGAAACTTTTAAGTACCTCAAGGCAATCAACAAAGTCCAAGAGGGTAGCATCTTTCAGAAAAAGATGTGCAAGAACAAGGGGACAGAATTTTGAAGATAGAGGGAGACGGCTCAGGGGCAATGTGAGGAAGTATTTTTTCACAGAGAGGGTGGTGGACGCATGGAACAGCCTTCCTGAGGAGGTCGTGGGGTCAAAAAAGTGGAGGACTCCAAGAATGCATGGGACAGACATAAGACAATTCTTGTGGGAGGTAGGAAGATGTAGGCTATTGGTTAACCAGGATCTGCAGCTTGTCCAGTAGGTAGGGAAATGGGCAGACTGGGTGGGCCAAGCGGTTCTTATCTGCTGTCAGATTCTATGTACGGCACCGCGGGAGTGGATTGTAGCACCAGGTTTACCTCGGCACCGGCCCCTAACCACGTCAGTTCCTTTTTTACCGAGAAGGCACAGAATAAGTTAACTAGTAGTCATGCACTTCCTCGAAGGGCATGGTGAGCCCTTGGTGTCTGTGCAAGCATGGTCAGCGTACGAGCAGACAGTGGGCAGCATTTTCAAAACTCTGAGAATGTTGCAAACCCCTGGTACACCGAACATATGTCGCACGGGGCTTGCGGCATTCTTCTGGCTAGTGATCGTGATTTTCTAACCCGTGGGCAAATTGCCACAAGTTAGACCAACTTTTTGTGGTTTAGCTTGAGGCAATCCCAAGGGCTTTTTTTACGGCGCTTGCGCCAGATATTTGTCGCAAGCGTCAGAACTCATATAAACTGTTGCAACTGAGCCTGAGATTGTATTCAAGCAAGGATTTGGCCCACTGCCAAAACCTAAGTGTTGAGGTGCAGGGCTTGATGGCAAGCCCAGTGCTGCATTTTGAAAATCCAGCCCGGTGTCTTTACAGCTCAAGCCCGGAACAAGGAAGACAGCAAACACACAATGAATAAGCTCGGGAGATTGTGGGTGGGTGTGTGAATAAAGGGTGAAAATATTCCTAGAAGATCAAGAGTTATGGTAAGCACATCATTTTCATATTTTCCAGACTGTATCTTCATTATTTATTTACACTAGTGGGTCAGAGCACCAAGCCGAGAAAGAACCCCTGGGGTAGAGTGGCAGGAGTGAAAAACTTACTCAGGACTGAAGTCCATACAGGACAGTCCTGCCAAAGCGGCATACTGCCTGGCAGTGACATGCAGGGCGCAGTGCGTCAAAAAACTGATCACAGTTATACTGCAATGCATCACCGACAGGCACAAAGCAAACCCCTGCCAAGGGGTGGAGGTGATGCATACCTGACCTTCTGCATGATCTATGCCATGGTATAGCAAAGGTGCAAACAGCTTGCCACCCAGGAAAAAATGCGCTCCACTGGAGGAGGCTGACTCTTGAACTGGAAGCAAAAAGGAGACCAAAAGCTGTTTGGATTGCTTGAAATCCTAGTTCTGTCTAGGTGAGAAATGAGGACTCCCCCTGAATGTTCAGAGAATAGATAGAGAGAGAGAGAGAGACAGACAGACAGAGAGAAAGAGAGCGCTCTACAACATTCTGGAAGCTGGCAAGTAGGTAGGCAGCACAGTGGCAGATTCAGAGAGGGAACTCCAATGCCACTTAAGAAGGAACTTATTTGAGTGCGGAGCACTACTCTGTCCCTGTGGGAAACAGTACAAGGAGGATCTGCAATCAAAATATGGATTTTAGACACTGCAAGCAGAAGAGATGGCCACTAGAAAGTTGCTTCCCAAGTATAAACTAGTTCACATGTCGCAAAAAGACTCAAAGGACTTGTGGGTGCACATGTCTAGCACAAGGTTGATATCCAGTCAACTACCAGCTTTCGTATGAGGTGCCTCTTGTGTAAAGATGCTCTAAAGGGTCCTCTTAAAAGAGGCAGCCAAGTCAGGTAGAGGGTATCAAAGGGCTCATGGCATGCAGATATAACACACAAGTGGACCCTGACTGTGGAATACTGTAAACTAACATAAGAAAGGTCCAGCAAGAACTTCAGAACCTAGTAAGCTGCACTCCACAAGGGGTTCATGCGAGTTTTGGAGCACCAAACAAAAACCTTTCCGTCTAGTTATGTAGGGCTTCCTAGTGGAAGGTTACAGGCAGGAAAAAGTATTGCAGGAACCCTCTGAAATAACCTTGTTCCTAATCACCTCCATCTCTCTAGGAACCAGGTCTGAAGGTGAAGGAAGTGCAGGTTGGAATGGAATAAATGACCCTGAGACATGTCCAGCCTGAGAGGAAGGATCCTCTGTTGGCTAACTGATAGCTTGTTTGACAGGAAAACTATATCTGCCGAGGTCAACAGGGTGCAGAGTGATTCTGCCCTCTTGCGTGTCCTGTTTGAGCAAAATTCCCAGTACTAGGGGAGTTAAAGGGAATGTATACAGGAGAGATTTTGCCATAGCAAATCTAAATGCATTCTAGCGGAGAATGCCATGTTTTTGCATTTTTTCGACTTCTGGAGCAGACTCATTGCAGTTCGAGCAAAAAAAGTCTACATCTGGAATGCCCCGCTCACTGAACAGTGATCTCAAAAAATCAGATGATAAGAGGGATCCCTGTTTTGCAGAGCTCACCTACGAGTGTGTACTAAACTCCTGGCAGAGAACTGCTCAGCAGTAGGTTCCCCTGCTCCAGGCCCTCTCTCCACACCCTCATAGCTTCTCAGAAAACAAGGTAAGAGAGTGCTCATCGTTGTTTGCTCAAGCAATACAAGGCAGACTGTTGGCTCTCTGGAAAAGGATGGTTCTGTAGCTGCTGAAGTCCACTACAGTTGACAAGACATACCAAAACAGTTTGCATGTGCAACCTACTGAAAACAGAGATGAGACTCAAGACGGGTTCCAGACGACCTTGCAGTCGAAACACTCACAGTGGGCTACTCAACAAGTAGGCCTGCAAAGAGCGAGTTTCCCAGGGATCCAGATGGGAGAAGGAAAATGTGGAGGAAACCGTTTTCCACTGACTGGCAAGCAAGTGATCAAATCAGGGCCTTGATCTGCTGCTATAAGGCCCAACATGGGTTGCACATAGTGGGCTTAAAGAGATCTGCTGTCCACAATACTAACATACTAACATACTAAAATGCCAGCAGAATAGGCCTAACGGTCTTTCGAGTCTGCTCGATTGGTCAGCCCCCACCCTGGGTGCTGACCTTGCTGCCCCCCATCGCCTTCTCTGGCTTCTCCCTTCCCAGTTCCGGATATTCTTGCTGCATTGGATTTTGCTTCCAGAACCCTTCCCCTGTACCTGTCCCTGTCCCAGCCCCTCTTGAACCCCTCCACCGTCTCTGCCTCCACCAGCCCCCTAGGCAGTGCATTCCATGGCTCCACCACCCTCTCAGTGAAGTAGCACCTCCTCCTTTCTCCCCTGAATCTTCCCTCCAGCTTCCACCCATGCCCTCTAGTGGCCCCTCCTCCTTCCTTCGAAGCACCCTGACTGTTCCTCCCCTATTTACCCTCTTCATGTACTTGAAGACTCTATCATGTCCCCGGTCCCTTCTCTCTTCCAATGTGTACATATTTAGCTCTTTGAGCTCTCCTCATAGGTCCTGTCCCCAAGCCCCAAATCATTTTGGTTGCCTCCTCTGGACCCTCTCCAGGAGTTTAATGTCCCTCTTTAAGTGTGGCCTCCAAAACTGCACGTAGTACTCAGGCTGTGGCCTCACCAAGCAGTTATACAGAGGGAGTATCACTTCCCTCCTTCTGGAGGTGATCCCCCTAGCGATGCATCCCAGCATCCTGTTGGCCTTGGCTGCTGCCCTCCTACAAGTCTCAGAGTTGTTCATTTTGACATCCACCACCACCACCAGGTCACTCTCAGCCATTGAGACTTGTAGCATCTCCCCCCCCCCCAGGGTGTACACTTGGCCTGGGTTTCTGGCCCCCAGGTGGAGTACCTTGCATTTCCCTGCATTGAACCTCAGCTTCCACTTTCTAGACCATCTTTCCAGAGCCTCCAGGTCCCCCTGTAGGTCCACCCTCCCTCCTCCCCATCCACCACCGCCCCCAGTTTTGAGTCATCCGCAAAGAGACTCATCTCACTCCTGATTCCTGTCCTTATGTCAGAGATGTAGGCGTTGAACAGGAGGGCCCAAGGACTGATCCTGTGGGACCCCACTAATGACCCTCTTTGGGGATGAGACTATCCCGCCAACTCGACCCTCTGGGTCTGGTCCTGGAGCCAATTGCTATCCATCTGATCATCTGGTTCCTCAACCCCATTTCTCCCAGCTTATCCAACAGACCCATGTGAGAACAGAATCAAATGCCTTGCTGAAGTCTAGAAAGAGGACGTCCACTGGTCTACCAAGGTCCAAGGCACTTGTCACCCAGTCAAAGAACTCCACAAGGTTTGTCTGACACGATTTCCCCGAGACGAATCCATGCTGTCTATCGTCCAGGCACCCTGACTTTTTCAGTTCCTCCCCAGACTCTCCTTGACAATGCCCTCCATCACCTTGCCCACCACCGATGTCAGGCTGACAGGCCTGTAGTTCTCTGCCACCTCCCTTGATCCCCGTTGTGGACCAGGCACTATATGCCACCTTCCAGTCTTGGGGCATCCACCCTGTCCTCAGAGAGATGGTGAAAAGCTCCGCCAGGGGTTTTGCCAGGACATCCGCAAGTTCCTTCAGCACTCTGGGATATAATTTATCCGGCCCCGGTGCTTTCTCCGTCTTAAGGGAGCTGAGGGCGTCCCTCACACTCTCTGCTGTGATTTCCACTTCCAATACCTCTTCTCCCTGCTTAGCCCTCCCCCCTCCTGCCAGTGATGCTTCCCCCTCTCCCCAGACCCGCCGATCGGTAAGGGTCCCCCCCAATGCAGCATGCCATCTACAGGATTATCTGTATATTGCAGTAAAGGGAAGGTGAGGCCTGATCGCATTCGGGAGAGCTCCTGGGAACAGAAGTTACTGCAAGTGTTGGAGCTAGACTTTAATACTTAACAGAATTCCAAGAAAGGTGGGCTGGATGAAGAGGCTATCAGCCAGCTGTCCGGGAAAGTAGATTTAGGAGTCCCAATATCTCGGGTGTGCTGAGAGAGAGCAGGGGGCAGGACCTAAAAGCTTGCGTATCCACAGAGCTAATCAATCCTGGAGAAATAAAAGAACTAGTGACTGCAGATAAAATCCTATATGTGGCAGTCAGCAGAATCCCCCCCCTTTTTTTTTTTTAAACCTGTGCCAGGGGTTAGGTGAGCTCCAAAGGGAGAGCAACAAAGGGAAAAATATCCTTGAAGCTAGCAATCACAACAGCATGCTGTCAGACAGAATAGGTACCTGGGTCTGAAAAGTCCAGGCTAAGAAATCATTATCGACACCCTCTGAAGAAATGAGTTGGGGATAAGATCTTTTTTCCTCGATATCTGCTGGGGAGGCAAGGAGTAGAGAGGTTCTCCTAACTGGGTAGCTCTGGCGTTGATCAGGTGGGTGCCTGACAGGACGTCAGATCTTTTTCTGTTGTGAGGTCTGTTCCAGTTGTTACCCCTCCCAATCCAATATCAGTACTAAGATTTCCCCTCCCGAAGTTTGCTCAGTACAACTGGTATGATATGTTCTGGTGGTACTGTACCAATATGGCAAACATGCTATTATTTTATCATTACAGTGCGCTCTACTTATAACAGACAATTGGTTGTAGCGGACAACAACCGATTTCCCAAACCAAATATATCAAATCCAGTGCATTTTTCTCTAATTATAATGGACAGTAAGATTACTTATAACAGACACTATGAAGATTTTATGGGCATTTGTAATGCTTTTTTTTTCCAGTGGGGATGGAGTGCAGAGCTGGTGAGATTTGGCAAGTATAGAATTAAGACAGAGGAGCCACATAGAGAACATTTCTAACAAAATCATTCTACACAAGCAGCACACATTTTCATTAGCAAATTAAGCTAAAAGTAAATGATTTTATATTTCAATAAAACCCTTACAGTATACTTGCCTTTGTTCTTAATGTCCTAGAAACCCAACAGTCAGCCACTGGAGTTATCTTACCTTCTGCAATAAACTTTCTTAAAAGAACTGATGTTCCCTGACAGTTAAATAACTTAAAAAAAAAAACACACAGAATACAGACACAAGCTAGGCAGTGTTCCGAGTAATCTGTGAAGTTCTATAAAAAGTTCCCATGCACTCTGAGCCCATACTTACACACAAACACACCCGACACATAGGCTAAACCTCCTCTAGATATAATGGACACTGTATATAATGGACAAAAGCTGTGTGCACAGATGCATCCGTTACAACAGGCTTGCTATCACTCCCATCAGTTTAACAGAGCAAAATTAGGCTTCTGGGAGGATGGACAATATACCTTAAACAGAATCTGCTGCACAGCTTTGCCCGAGATGAAAGACTAAGGCAAATGAAAATTCTTGTCATTACTTACGGTTACACAGCTTCTTCAGAGACGTTATTGAAGAGAGAGAAGACACACTGATTTTTCCAGACTTCAGCTCTTCCACTGGTTTGGCTTGTTTCAGAAAACGTTTGTACAGTTCTGTCTGCAATGGAGTCAACCTTCGAGGAAGAAAATAGTGAGGATGTCACAGTATGAAACACTGCTAGGCTAGCATGCTTCCTGTCAGAACTGCGTATGATTGTTGAAGTCTCAAGGTGGCAGCTTTAATCAAAGGAGAACAAAGGGAGAAAACCAGATTTCATTCTCCCTCTGGCAATCACAAATCCAATGCAAGTTTAGGCATGTACAGTATATTAGAAATATAAAAACGGATTAGCATCAGAATGAGTTCTATCCTCTCTCCTGAAAAAATAAAAAACATTCATTCAGTGCGTCTCCCCAGGTTACCACCAACTTACCTTTTTTCCCTAGCTGGGAGTTTGACCAAGCTGCCTGCTATAACCAATCACGCTGATCATTTTGGTTACTCCCAAAGGCCATGGGTGCTCACCACCATGCCCTGACCAGTCTCTACCAATCTGGGAAAGAAGAGTCCAAGACTGCTCTCTTACCAGGCGCTCTCTCTCTCTCCCTCCATGCCACACCACCAGTTAAATTCAGAAGAAAAAAGTAAGTCACATACAAAAAAATGGTTCATCACATCTGGCTTGCCCCCTCCATCTAAGTGACCTTTTCTTTCATAAGCTCCTTTTAGCTAATTTTAACTTCATGTTTTGTGAACATGTGTGCCCTTCTTTTATCCACAAGGATCTTTATTATCTGAAAGATGCAGGCTCTTCGTTTCAGGGGACAGATTTATGCTTTGCAGTACAAGAAAGAAATCGAGGACGTGGATGCCCTGGAGGGTGTAGGGTGTGTCGACCTAGCAGATATCAATGCAGGAACTGGTCCAAGAAGCCTCGGCGTAAGGAGGCATAAGGCAGTTATTTCAACAACGGAGGAAATCACTGTCTGGACGTTGACGGTGGCCAGCACTGCAGGGGCGCCTTGTGCTATTGACAGGGAAGACTGGAGCTCTAACGTTGATGAGCCACTGCTGGCAACAGTATTCCTGGTGGAACTCACTGCCAGCCGACTTTGAGGATTCGGAGGTCCGAGTGGCAGGACTTGCAACACTGACCAAGGTGTCTGCAGCCCTGATGTCGACAGGTCTTCACTGGCCCTGGGAGGTCCAGTGCAAGTCACTGCTACAGTCAGCCTTGTGGATGCTGAGGTCTGAGCGGCAGAAGGCATCAACGCAGAAGCAGTCAACTGCACTGCAACAGTGGATGCTGAGTGAAGTGGTGACCGGGGCTGCACCAGAGGGTTTTTTTTCCTTGCTTCGCCCCCTCTCCTGGTGTTTGTGCTTTCTTGAAGAGTCCTCTTGGCTTTGGAAGACTGTAATCCCAAGGAATGGGCTGGCGATGTGGAGTAGCTCTTCACTTTGAGCTCTCTCTCCATTCTAGCTACCTGCTGTTTGAGTAGAAAAGTCTGCAGGGCTCACTGATGGAGTCGCCAGATAGCTTGGTTGAACTTCAAGCAGATCTCACAGGCATTAATGTTGTGGGCCTCTCGGAGACATGCAGACGTCATGGTTGTCATGGGAGTAGATTTTTCCACCACACTTGCAGCCTAAACCTAAACTAGACAGGAAAGACTCAACACTACCTCCTCTCCCCGGTGCAATGCCATAATCTACATCAGCTCCTGTCTGAGCCTACTAGGGTGACCCCCCAGGACTAACACTAGCCCACTGATTGACTTCTTGCTGCTGGTACTTTCGCTGATGCCATAACTGATCACTCCCCAATATTCTGTATCTGGAGTCCCTCGTCTGCTCTTTCTCCTCTTTCGCGTTACCTCACATTCAGAAATCTCACTAGTCTTGACCAGGGCAAGTTTCTTCTTAATGTTTCACTGAGAAGAAATCTATATCTGGGCCAGGATGCCCAGTCTGCTCTTAGCATCTTCCTAAAAGAATCTGGAACTCTTAGAGATGTACACACCCCTCTCATCACATGTCGAGTTAGGAGGAAACAATCCAGGTGGCTGCACCAAGATTTACCTGCCTTGCTCCGAACAAGAGATAAAAGCTGGAGACTGTTCAAGTCTTCAGGCCTTCCTGCTGACTTCAGTCATTATAAGGCCCAGCGAAACACCTGGAAAAAACAAATCAGAATGGCCAAAAGTAATTATTGTAAAGGTTTAATACTTGAATCTGCTGGTGACCTGAGAAAGTTCTAGTCCCCATGTGAAATCCTTTCTGGGATCCACCCAGACTTTTACTCCCAATGATAGGATTCTACAGGGCGTACATTGTAACGATCCAACAACCATTGCTAACGCCTTTAACAAGCACTTTACTGATCTATCATACTATACCTCCTTCTTCCCCCAAACTCTACTACCAACCAGTGCTCTTCATCCTGCTCGAGGTCTATGACCCCCATCCTTTTGTTTCAAAGCTATAACCACGCTAGAAGTACAACTCCTTAATACTATCTCTGATAACACTAGCACTGGCTCTGATGATCTTGAATCCTGGCATCTAAAGCTTGCTGCTCCGTTTATAGCCTCCCCTCTGGCAAGTATTTTCACCCTGTCCCATAACCAAGTACCCGATATTTGGAAAATCACCAAAGTTACCCCTGTGTTTAAGAAAGGCGATCCAAAAGACATTTCTAACTACAGGCCTACAGCTATCCTCTGTTCTTAGCAAACTTCTTGAAAAGTTGGCTGCCACTCAAACTATTGGCATTCTACTTAAATACAACCTCCTTTCTGACAAACAACACGGTTTCTACAAGGGTCATAGTACCGCTACTGCCTTGCTCAAATTCTCTTATTACACTCTCTCTGCTATGGATTCTGGCCTCCTGATGGGTGCAGTCATCACTGATTTGATGAAGGCATTTGATCTGGTAGATAATCCTATACTCCTCTCCGTCCTTCATTCCTTGGGTTTCTCATCACATGTAGTAGCTTGGTTCAACAGTTAACTAGCTAATAGGGTTCAGGTTACTAGATTTAACTCTGCCCTCTCTGACTATGCGACCATCAATATAGGAGTTCCCCAGGGTTCCATCTTGGGTCCCCTTCTTTTCTTTATCTTTATTAATAACATCCCTGATTGCATCACTTCCTGCTCATCGCTTCTCTGTGCTGTTGTTCTTGTCCTGTACACTAGCTCAAATCACCTCTCTGACATCAACTCTCAGCTCTCCTCGGATTTTGCATCTATCCAGGCTTGGCATACTGCACACAAACTTATTCTCAACATAGCAAGACTCATGCGCTTTTGTTCTTCGTCCAAACTCAGATCTTGTAGTGTCCAACTCAAGGTATCCTGTCCAGATGGTTCAGTTATTGGCACTGTCCAAAGTATCTTGCAGTTCTACATGACCAATCCCTCAATTTTGACCTTCATATTCAGTCCACCTGTAAAATCGGTGAATGGCAAAATTGCAATTGCCTACAAAACTAGTTATGCCCTAACTCCTTCTGCCAGAAAAGCCATTGCTCATGGCATCCTGCCCTTACCTATGGAGTTGCCACCTATGCTGGAGTTCCGAAAACTACTCTTCACGAATGGGATACTACCTATAATAATGTTTGCCGTTATCCCTCATTATCTCCCCGGGCGAAAACATCACTGCTGACTTTATACTGATGTTAATTGCCCCCCACCAGCAGCCAGAAGAAAAAATTACTCACTGTAGTAATCTTGTTTCTTCTAATGGAGTCTTGCTGTATTCGGACTATATGCAGTTAGCCCAAGCACTTGAACTGCCCTGAAGAGGAAAGGGTTAACTCTATACAGAAGCATAGAACATTGAGCTCGAGCTCGGTTTTCAAACCTCTGTCCCTGGTACATTCGCTTGTAACAGTCAGATTCAAAAACAAAACAAAAAAAAAAAGTTATAGGCCAATGGCTAACAAGCACTTGGGTCAAAAGACTCAAGTCGAGAACCCAAGAACAAAACCCTAAATAGATAGCAATACAATGGTAATAATATGAACAAACTCATCCCCACCCAGAATGAGACAGAACTACACCTATGGGGTGCAGCACTGCGCCTGCCAACTCCAACACTCAAAAGAAGGTTCTGAGAGGGGAGGGAGGTCAGAATACAGCAAGACTCCATTAGAAGAAACAAAATAATTACGGTAATTTTTTCTTCAAACAACATGAAATCTTGCTGTATTCTGGCGATATGTAAACTACCAAGCAGTACCCCCTGGAGGAGGAATATACAGAACCTACTTTGGAAAAAGGATCTGCAGTACTGCTGTGCCAAACCTAGCATCACCTTTGGCTTGAGTATCCAGACAGTACTGCTTGGTAAATGTGTGAACAGTATTCCAGGTGGCTGCTTTACAGATTTCCAAAAGGGGAATGTCCCTAGCTGCTGCCATAGAGGCAGCTGTACCTCTGGTTGAGTGAGCCCTCAGGCCTGAGGGAGGCTCCTTGGTGACTCTATGTATATATTCTTTGTTCCTATTCTAATTGTGTTTATTGACTGCTTGTGCTATGTTAATCTGGTTCTACCTGCTTCTATGTAATGCCTAACTTGCATCATGTTGTCCTCTGTATGAACTTGTATTTCATTATACTCTCCCAGGTCGTACCTGAAAATAGGCAAATGTCTTGTCTAGTGAACTTACCTGGTCAACAAAAGCTAAATAAATAAATACATTTTGTGTAACAGAACTGAATACAAGAGACAATCCACCTGGCTAGTTTCGTTTTGGTGGCAGGTTTACCCTTGGCCACTTCTCCATAAGTGAGGAACAGCTGAGAACAATCATTTCTATGGGCCTTAGTATGGTCCATATAATAACTTAAAAGGCATTTTTACATCCAGACTATGCAGCCTTCTCTCACCTGAGGAAGAATGATCAGTGAAAAACACTGGCAGTGACACAGACTGGTTAGGGTGAAAATCCGAAACCACTTTGGGAAGAAATGTCCTATTTGTCTTAAGCACAACTTTGTCTCTGTGAAAAGCAATAAAGCCAGACTCTATGGAAAGGGCCTGTAATTCACTGATCCTCCTGGCAGAGGTAATGGCCACCAGGAAAACAGTTTTCCAAGTCAAGTACTTTAACTCAGCTGAAGACATGAGTTCAAAGGGGGGCTGCATAAGCTGTGCAATGCAGATATTGAGATCCCATGCTGGAGTAGGTTCCTTAAAGGGAGGGTTAAGATGTACCAAACCTTTGAAGAATTTACTAAAAACAGGGTGAGATGCTAGGGAAGATCCTTCCCCTGCAGACAGAAAAGCAGACACAGCTGCTAGGTGGCCCTTAAGAGTGGCAGGCCTAAGGACTAGACCATGTAAATGGACCAAATAATCCAGAGTCGAAGACAGGCCACCGGAATCTGGCTGCGCATTCCTGTGAGAGCACCAAATGTTGAATCTCTTCCACTTGGAATTATGTCTTTCTGGTGGAAGGCTTCCTGGAAACCTTCAGAACATCCAGGACCCCTTGAGAAAGATACAGGCCTATACTCTAGCTCTTCAAGAGCCAGGCCTTGAGCCTGAGAGAACCGAGACTGGGATACCAAATCCTCCCGAGAGGAGGTTATGCCTCCTGGGAAGGCAAAGGGGAATTGTGACTGATAGGGACATTAACATGGGGTACTAGTTGCCTGGCCCAATCTGGTGCCACCAATATCACTGTACCCTCTAGCTGCTGGAGGTCTGCCTCAGAGCAAGTAAGTGGTCCACTGAGAAATATAGGATATTCTTGTCTCAGAACAGGACAATCAGGAGCATAAAGGGCACACAGGCAGAAAGTAAGAAGAGAGAAAAAAAAAACAGAGGAAAGAGTAAGGATTGAAAACAGTTAAGGGGCCAGAAATAAGACATGATTGGAGTGGTGCAGTGCAGTGGCTGTGGAGCAGCAGTCTTCCGGGAGACGTTCTGGAGGATGCGGTGTTGTCCCATCTGCAGGCACCTCTCTGGGCTGAGAGAGGAGGTTGCTTATCTCCAGGCTGAGTTGACCAGGATTTGTGGGACCTCCTCTTCCATCCAGGGACCACCAGTGCCACTGCCATTGCCTCAGAGGTTGCCAAGAAAGAGGAGCGGTTGGACCAGTGGGCTCAGGGAGGGTGAGGGTGGTGGAACAGAGGGGCATCCCTCCAGTTGTATCTCTCCACAATTCCTATGCCATTCTGGCAAAGTGTGGTTCCTTTATGGAGGCACCCGCAGTGGAGACCAAGGAGGATGCTGGGAACCTCCACAAAGGAGACCCTCAGGAGGGTGGCAGGGGACCCTGCAGGGGAAGGAAACAACTCCTGGTGGGGGACTCCATTGTTAGGAAGGTAGAACTGGGGGCGAAGGGAAGGGGAGAGGGAGGAGGTGAGGTGCCTGCCTGGCACCATGGCTTGGAGGGACAGGGAGCGAATCCTCAGGACTGCCGGAGCAGCTGCACAGGGGAGGGAGCTGGATGTCATTGTCCACCTAGGGACAAGTGACCTGGCTAAGAAAGGGATTAGAGAAGTGCAGGAAGAGTTTGTGGAATTGGGATGGGGCCTTAGTCAAGTAGCATGCATGGTAACCTTCTCAGAGGTGCTGCCCATCTATGGCATAGGAGAGGCTAGGGTGTTCCGCACCATGGGATTCAATCAGTGGTTGAAAAACTGGTGTGGAGCTCAGGGATTTGGCTTCATTGGGGACTGGGGGTCCACCTGGAGTGATGCAAGCCTATACTGGCATGATGGGCTGCATCTGTCCAGGAGGGGAACCAGGATCCTAGGTGATAGTTTAAATGCTTCATTGGCAAGCTTTTAAACTAGCCAAGGGGGGAGGCAGTGGAAAGGAGCAGGGAAATTTTAGCCCCCCCCCAAATAATCACGGTAGTAAGTGCGGCAAACACCAACATAGAGGTGTCGATCATACCTCTCAACCTCCTGCCTCATAAATCAGGGACAAGGCTTAAAAAAATCAGGGACAAAGGACCAAAATCAGGGACACTTCTTCAAAATTGGAGATAGTCACCCAGGAAGCTGGTAGAATAAAGGGCTTAGTGTAAATTGCATTTTCTAAGGAAGAACAAGTTTGTAACTTTAATGTTTGACATTATTTTGTGCTTATAACTCCCACTGTTTGGTCACAGAAACACCATTTTTAGGAGGGACAGAGTAAACTTTTGAGGCAAAATCAGGGACGTCCCTGAAAATCAGGGACAGTTGAGAGGTATGGTGTCGATAGGGAGACGGGCAGGGGTAAATGGAGAAAGTGACAAAGGCAAGAAGGACAGGGATGGGGCAAAAGGGAGTAAGGCCATCAGGAAATGGAGGGTAATGAGTACCAATGCCCGTAGTCTGGACAACAAGCTCCCTGAGCTGGTGGCCTTGATGGAAGAGGGATGCCTGGATATTGTAGCAGTCACAGAAACATGGTACACAGAGAACCATGACTGGGATGTTAACATACCAGGGTACATTAGCTACAGGAGAGACAGGCAGGGGAGAAGAGGGGGAGGAGTAGCTCTCTATGTAAAGGAAGGGATAAAAGCAACTGAACAAAAGAGTAAAACAGGGAGGAGAGGAAGCACTGTAGGTCACCTTGGAGACTGGAAAGGGCACCACAATCTGCATAGGGGTTGTGTACAGACCCCCATGTCAGGGGGAAGGAATGGACAAGGATATGATGGAAGGCATTCTTAGAATGGCAGAGAAAGGGGAGATACTATTGATGGGAGACCTGAATATGCCAGATGTTAACTGGAGCACATTTGCTGCAGCCACATCCAAGAGCAGGGCCATTCTTGATGCCCTACAGGTGGCAGGCATTAGACAGCTAGTTTCAGAACCCACTCAGTGAGGGAGCATCTTAGACCTCGACTCTCAAACAGGGGCAGTGAGAGGATCTCGATCTAGAAGTGGGTTGCCATCTGGGAACAAGTGACCATCAAACAGTGTGGTTCACGTTAAACTCAGCTATAGAGTCAAGCCATACAAAACTGAGGGTACTGGACTTTAGGAGAGCTGACTTTGGCAAGATGGGAGAGTGCCTCAGAAAGCACTAGCAAACAGGCTAGAAGGAGGTGTGGAGCAACAATGGGAAATCATCAAAACTGCCATCACAGAGGCAACAAGCCTTTGTGTGAAGCAAATAAACAAATCAAAACGAAAGAAAAAGCCACTATGGTTCTCAAAAGAGATGGCTGTGAAAGTCAGGAAGAAAAAGATAGCATTCCAGAAGTATAAGGAAACACAGAAGGAGCAGGACAGAGAGCTGTACCAGTTAAGGCAGAAGGAAGCAGGGAGGGAACTCAGAATAGCAAAGGCCCAAACTGAGGAAAAGATAGCCAACTCAGTTAAGAAGGGGGGATAAAACCTTTTATAGGTACATCAGCGAGCGTAGAAAGACAAAGGGAGGGATAGTGAGGCTGAATAGAATGAACAGTGGGTGGGCAGAGGGGGACAGTGAAAAAGCAGGAATACTGAATGAATATTTCTCCTCAGTATTCACAAAAGAGGAGGGGGAAGTGCCTAATCCAATTAACAGAGGCACTCTTGATAGGGGGGGGTTGATCCCAGTACTTTCACAGAAGAAAGGGTTCTGCAAGAACTCCTAAAACTGAAGGTGGACAAAGCAATGGGTCCTGATGGAATTCACCCCAGAATTCTAAAAGAATTATGGGAGGAACTAGTGAAACCACTGGCTACTCTTTTTAATAAATCATGGGAGGATGGTGTGGTACCCGAGGACTGGAGGAAGGCGGATGGGATTCCCCTTCACAAAAGTGGGACCAAGACAGAGGCAGGAAACTACAGACCTGTCAGTCTGACCTCTGTGGTAGGGAAAGTGATGGAGTCACTTCTGAAGGAAAGAATAGTTGAGTACCTAGAGGCCAGTGGAGCACAGGACCCAAGGCAGCATGGATTCACAGCGGGAAGGTCATGTCAGACGAATCTAATAGATTTCTTTGACTGGGTGACCAAAGTAGTAGACCAGGGAGGGGCTGTGGACATGGCCTACCTAGACTTTAGCAAGGCATTTGACACAGTCCCACACAAAAGATTAATAGTCAAATTAACCAGCCTGGGAGTGGGTCCCAGGTGGTAGCCTGGGTAAAACATTGGCTGCACAACAGGACACAGAAGGTAATTGTAAATGGAGTCCACTCTGAAGAAAGAGAGGTTACTAGTGGGGTACCGCAGGGTTCAGTATTGGGTCCAGTCCTTTTTAATGTCTTCATCAGTGACATTGCAGAGGGACTGAGGGAAAGTATGCCTTTTTGCAGATGACACAATGATCTGCAACAGGGTTGATACACAAGGAGGCGTGGAAAGGATGAAAAGGGACTTGGCAAGGTTGGAGGAATGGTCAGAAGTATGGCAGCTAGGATTCAATGCAAAGAAGTGCAAAATAATGCACCTGGGGAACAAGAACCCAGGGGAAGAATACACAACGGGTGGGGAGGTAGTAACAACAACAAAACAGGACAGGGACCTGGGGATAATCATATCAGATGACCTTAAGGTTAGCAAGCAATGTGAGAAGGCAGTAGGGAGGGCTGGGGGTATACTGGGATGTATAGGGAGAGGCATCAGCAGCAGAAAAACAGGAAGTTGTTATCCCTCTGTACAGACAGTTGATGAGACCCCATCTGGAGTACTGTGTCCAGTTCTAGAGACCCCATCTCCGCAAGGACATAGACAGGATAGAGCTAGTCCAGAGGAGGGCAACTAAAATGGTGCAGGGTCTGCAAGAGAAGCCGTATGAGGAGAGACTAAAGGAGCTTAATATGTATACCCTTGAGGAAAGAAGGGAGAGGGGGGACATGATAGAAACTTTTAAGTACCTCAGTGGAATCAACAAAGTCCAAGAGGGTAGCATCTTTCAGAAAAAGAGACTTGCAAGAACAAGGGGACAGAATTTAAAGATAGAAGGAGGGGCGGTTCAGGGGCAATGTGAGGAAGTATTATTTCACAGAGAGGGTAGTGGATGCATGGAACAGCCTTCATGAGGAGGTTGTGGGGTCTAAAACTGTGGGAGAATTCAAGAATGCATGGGACAGACACAAGGCAATTCTTGTGGGGGGTAGGAAGAAATAGGCTGTTGGTTAACTAGGATCTACGGCCTATCCTGTAGGTAGGGAAATGGGCAGACTAGATGGGCCAAGCGGTCCTTATCTGCCGTCAAAGTCTATGTTTCTATGTTACAGGGCTGAGACATGCTTTTTAGCAGTACTATAAAAAGAGGAGGAAAGGGGGAAAGGCATACAGGAACCTGTTCTCCCAATCCAGTACTAGAGCATCCAGAGGCACAGACCCCGGAAGTGGAAGTCAACAAGGTGAGCTGATGGTTGTCTGGGGCTGCAAAGAGATCCATTTCTGGAGTGCCCCACCTCTTGAAAATAATGTGTAGGACTTGTTGGTTCAGGGACCACTCGTGGTGACCCTGAGAGATCCTGCTGAGGGCATCTGCCAGCACATTGTCCTTTTCTGGCAGATGCATGGCTATTAGGAAGATTTGAAGGAAGTAGGCCAGAGTCGAAACCTTCATGGCTTCCATGCACAAGGTTGTGGATCGAGTTCCACCTTGCTTGTTTATGTAGTACATGGTGGTGGTGTTATCTGTCCTGACCTGCACCACCCTTCCCTGTACCCTGTTTGAGAAAGCCTGAAGGGCCAAGAACACAACCCTAAGGTCCAGTAGGTTGATGTGAAGGAGAGACTCCTGCTGTGGCCATGTGCCTTGAGCAGTGAGACTCCCCAAGTGAGCTACCCAACCCAAAAGGGAGACGTCTGTGGTGAGAATCATTGAGGGTGACTGCTGAAGAAAAGGATCCCCTTGCCTGAGATCATCCTCCTCCAACCACCATTGGAGAGCCTGGACAAGCATTCAAGTTACTGGAATCAACTTGGTGAGAAGATCCTTTTTCTGTGACCAAAAAGACCTGAGGTGAAACTGAATATCCCCCATTTGGAACCTGGCTCCCTGGACCACTGCAGTGGATGCTGCCATGTGGCCTAAAAGCTGGAGAAATTGCCTGGCCAGACGAGACACTTGAGGTCTGTAGGAGGCTGCCAAGTCTGATAGGGCCCTTATTCTCTGAAGGGGCAGGAAGGCCTTTGCCTGAATAGTATCAAACTCTGCCCCTATGAAGGTGAGAAGCTGGACTGGCTCCAGCACCGACTTGGAAAAGTTGAGAAGGAATCCTAGAGAACCCAGAAGCCTCCGGGTAATGACCAAAACTGCCCTTACCTGAGCTGGAGACTGGCCCACAATGAGCCAGTTGTCTAGGTAGGGGAACACAGAGACACCCCTAGTCCTGATGGAGGCTACCACTACTGCCAGGCACTTTGTAAAAACTCTGGGGGCAGAGGTGAGGCTGAAGGGCATGGCCCTGAACGGATAATGGCCTGAGGGCAACTGAAACCTGAGGTACTTTCTGTGGGAGCATCTGACTGGTATGTGAAAATAGGCATCCTTGAGGTCCAGAGAGGCTAGCCAGTCTTTTGGCATCAGAAAGGGGAGAAAGATTCCCAGAGTCAGTATTTTGAATTTTGGTTTTGTAAGATGTCTGTTCAGATATCTGAGGTCTGGGATGGGTCACCACTCCCCTGTCTTTTTTGGAGTAAGGAAGTACCTTGAGTACAACCCTTTTCCCCTGTGTACAAGAGGCACTTGTTCCACAGCTTTCAGAAGCAATAACGAAGAGACCTCTGCCTCTAAGGCAGCTGTTTCCTGTGGGGTGGTAGACTTGAAAGACCTTGCTCTGATTTTGGGAAATGTTTTAAAATTTAGAGCAAGTCCCAGACTAACCACTTCCAGGACCCATTTATCTGAGGTAACAGACTTCCAGGCCTGGGAGAAGGGATAGGGGAGGTGACCCGGACTGACAAATCAGGGTGTCTGTTTAGCAGGGGTTCTAGGCTAGGAGGTGGATGCAGCCCTGCTCATTCCTCTCCTGCCTCTCCCTCTGAAGAAAGCCCTCTGCTGGAAAGTAGAAGAGGCCTGAGCTTGGTAAAAAGGCTTTTAAAAGGCCTACCCCGCCAGCCCTAGACTGCTGCTTTTGAGGAGTAGCAGACCTTTCCTTGGCCACTGCACTCCTATAGGTGGTCCTGTACTCGTCCATCTTCTTCTTGTACATCTCTGTTTGCTCCCCAAACAGAGTTCTGAACCACAGAAAAATCCATGGCCTTAGCTTGGGTATCCCGAGAGAGACTGGTACATCTGAGCCAAGCAAATCTTTTCAGGGAGACAGATGTAGTCATTATTCTAGATGAGACATCATTAGAGTCCACAGCAGCATGAAATTGAACTTTGGATGCTTCAGTCTCATCTGCAGCCACCTGTTCCAGCTCCTTGGCCAGCTGGGGAGGGACATTCTTCGCTAGGTCCAAGATAGACTCCCACCTGGACTTCTGGTATCTAGCCTCATAAGCCATATAGGAGGCCTGTCTGAGTCAATCAAAATCTTTATTTAGCCAGGCGAACACTGTTGAGCAATGTTCATTTTCAAGGTGGACCTGGATTTGTAGTGAGCAACAGAATACAACAAGATACAGTATATACAATAAGTACAGCACAGAACATTGCCAGTAAGATATGTAAGGGTCAGATGATAAAGTAAAATTTCAGCATAAACAAAGATAAGGTATATAGTATTATACGGTGATCCAAAGTAAAAATCATGAACAGATGGATATATTAGTCGAAAGTTTTTAGGTTGAAGTTGACAGCAAGAAAAGGGTAGGGGTATAGAAAGCAGGTGATAGAGGCAGGAAGACAAATGTTGTGGGACAGCCACAAAGGGAGAGGAGGTAGAGGATAGATATCTCAAATTGTAGATAAGAGTTTGAGCTGGAATGCAAAGTCATGTCTGGGTTTGGGGGAGAAGGAAAGTGCCAATTATCCGAAGTAACCAAGCCCTAAACAGCAGTGGCTCAGAGAGCAATAGGACCTTTTTGAGAGTCGTAAGTCAGGGGAAACAGGCACAAGATTCCATAATTTATGTAAGAATAATGATTTAAATCCTGTTAAGCTGAGAGGGTGAGTTAGTTTCTGCGTTTTTTTGCAGCTTGTTCCATAATTGAGGTAGCACGTAGCTTACGGCTGATCTGCTGATACGCGACTTTGCCTTGTATACATATAAGGAACTATAGTAGGTACT
Source organism: Neoceratodus forsteri (assembly GCA_016271365.2). Classification (NCBI taxonomy): domain Eukaryota; kingdom Metazoa; phylum Chordata; order Ceratodontiformes; family Ceratodontidae; genus Neoceratodus; species Neoceratodus forsteri. The sequence goes on along the minus strand of CM028136.1, from coordinate 948,485,452 downwards.
TCTCTGGGCATACTTTCCAGGAACACAAAAAGGTAGACAGACATAATGGGGCAGTTTATTTAAGATAGCTTTGTAGGTCCAAACTGCTGCGTTTCTCCGTCGTCTGTAACTGAGGGATGACCATCCCACTGCAGTGTACAGGGCACAATGATGGGTAGAATACAGAAGACATGTGATGAATCTTAAAGCTCTGTGGTAGAGCATGTCCAGTTTAACTTAATGGCCAGTCCAGGGAGGGGTAAACGCGGACCCCCAAAGCACCACAGGAGGGCTACCACCGCTGCCATGCATTTGGTAAAGACACTGGGCACTGAGAAGAGGCCAGAGGGCATGACCTGGAACTGGTAAATGACCCCTTCCACTCAGAACCTGAAGTCCCAGCAGTGGCATACACAGATGGGAATATGGAAAAACACAAGGCGTCCTTTCTGCATCACTGGGTGGCTGTATTAAAGCCTTTGCAAATTGAGCATGCTTTCACATTGTGGTCAGGGCCTAAACAGCACATACAGATGTTGTGTGAGTCTTTTGAAGTCAATGTTCTCACCATACTTGTAATATCGAAAGAGCTTTGAAGGCGACAGCTCTAAAGACAACATACATTCCGAAGAAAATAACTTTTAAAAAGTGATTACTTGAATTAGGAAGAAAAAAAAATGACAACACTATGCAACTGTGATTCCATGGCAGCTCTGACGAGAATGGTCGATGGCAGAAAATAACTGAGGAGGGACGGGGCTGCCCATGTTTACATAGGGAGAACCAACGTAGTACGTCGTCAAGGACGGCCCCTAGTGAACTGCTTGCAAAAAGTTTACATGTTGTCCTACTGCCTGACAGCTATAGTTCCATAGGTGTGGACTGATGAAAGAGATATCCTCGAAGAAGATCGAAAATGTTTTGGAGCCTTTGATCCATCATGGGCAACGCTGATGATCAGAGTCAGCTTCAGGTTGTCCTGCAAAGAAAGGCCTACTGGGGGGAGGGCGGAAATACACATTTTATCTGCCTTTCTAGGTATGGTAGAAATGATGTTAGGCCTATGCCAGGCAGCAAAGGTAGCATCCTCCAGGGCAGGGAGAGGGAGTCTGGTAGCTCCATGAAAGTTCTTCCTGGTTGTGTCCTACTATTACAAATCAAATCCTATGGCAGCTTGAAGTTGCTGTATCATGGTTACAAGGGGGTCCTCAGGAGGACCTGGGATGTAGGCCCAGATATTCAAAAGGGTTGCCTACTTACAACCACCGATGCTTCCGGTGCAATATTTAAAGGGAAAAGTGCGCCTGCACAAATCCCGATCGCGCCAGGGGCATCAGTAATGTATGCAGGCGCAGATGGGGGGCGTGCTCATGCATAAACTGCACAGCCCGATATTCAGCCGGGCCGTGCAGAGTTATCAGGCACAACCCTACCTGCGCCTGCACAACTACGCCAAAAAAAAAAGATCAAGCCGCATTGCAGGGGCGCACACAGCAGCTACCGCCTGGTGGTGGCCTCCACTTGTTCCTTGTGCCCCTCTGCCCAATCGCAGGCACAATGTCATTCCCCCATCCTCAGAGCAGCCCGACACAGGCATTATATCCATGTCCCCCCAAATAGCCCGACCAGGCATAACAGAAAGGGCCCCCAGCAGCCCGAAGCCCGATCACAGGCATTATATCCATGTTCCCCAAATAGCCGACCGTGGGCATAACAGAAAGGGCCCCCAGCAGCCCGGGTCCGATCACAGGCATTATATCCATGTCCCCCCAAATAGCCCGACCTTGGGCATAACAGAAAGGGCCCCCAGCCCGATCACAGGCATTATATCCATGTCCCCCAAATAGCCCGACAGCTGGCATAACAGAAAGGGCCCCCAGCAGCCCGAGGCCGATCACAGGCATTATATCCATGTTCCTCTCCAAATAGCCCGACCGTGGGCATAACAGAAAGGGCCCCCCAGCAGCCCGATCACAGGCATTATATCCATGTCCCCCAATAGCCCGACCGCGGCATACAGAAAGGGCCCCCAGCAGCCCGAAGCCGATCTGGGCATTATATCCATGTTCCCCAAATAGCCCGACGCGGGCATAACAGAAAGGGCCCCCAGCAGCCCAAGCCCGATCACAGGCATTATATCCATGTTCCCCCAATAGCCCGACTGGGCATAACAGAAAGGGCCCCCAGCAGCCCGATCACAGGCATTATATCCATGTCCCCCCAAATAGCCCGACCCAGGCATAACAGAAAGGGCCCCCCAGCAGCCCGAAGCCGATCACAGGCATTATATCCATGTCCCCCTAAATAGCCCGACCATGGGCATAACAGAAAAGACCCCCCAGCAGCCCGAAGCCGATCACAGGCATTATATCCATGTCCCCCCAAATAGCCGACCATGGCATAACAGAAAGGGCCCCCAGCAGCCCAAGGCCCGATCCACAGGCATTATATCCATGTTCCCCAAATAGCCCGACCGTGGGCATAACAGAAAGGGCCCCCAGCAGCCCGAAGCCGATCACAGGCATTATATCCATGTCCCCCCAAATAGCCTGCCCACTGTGGGCATAACAGAAAGGGCCCCCAGCAGCCCTATCACAGGCATTATATCCATGTCCCCCTCAAATAGCCGATCGTGGCATAACAGGAGGGCCCCCCCAGCAGCCAAGCCCGATCAACAGGCATTATATCCATGTTCCCCCAAATAGCCGTACAGTGGCATAACAGAAAGGGCCCCCAGCAGCTCGAAGCCCGATCACAGGCATTATATCCATGTCCCCCAATCAGCTCGCACTGGGCATAACAGAAAGGCCCCCAGCAGCCCAAGCCCGACTACAGGCATTATATCCATGTCCCCTCAAATAGCCCGACTGTGGGCATACAGAAAGGGCCCCCAGCAGCCCGAGCCGATCACAGGCATTATATCCATGTCCTCCAAATAGCCGTATCGTGGGCATAACAGAAAGGGCCTCTAGCAGCCCAAGCCCGATCACAGGCATTATATCCATGTCCCCTCAAATAGCCCGACCGTGGGCATAACAGAAAGGGCCCCCAGCCTGAAGCCGATCACAGGCATTATATCCATGTCCCCCCCAAATAGCCCGACCTGGGCATAACGAAAGGGCCCCCAGCAGCCCCAAGGCCTGACCACAGGCATTATATCCATGTTCTCTCTAAATAGCCCGACTGTGGGCATATACAGAAAGGGCCCCCAGCAGCCCGAGTCCGATCCAGCATTATATCCATGTCCCTCTCAAATAGCCCGACTGGGTATACAGAAAGGGCCTCCCCCCAGCAGCCCGGATCACAGGCATTATATCCATGTCTCTCTAAATAGCCGACCCTGGGCATAACAGAAAGGGCTCCCTAGCAGCCCGAAGTCTCTATCACAGGCATTATATCCATGTTCCCCCAAATAGCCCGTGACTGTGGGCATAACAGAAAGGGCCCCCCAGCAGCCCAGGCCCGGTCCACAGGCATTATATCCATGTCCCTCAAACAGCCCGATCAGTATACAGAAAGGGCCTCCCCCAGCAGCCCAAGTCTGATCACAGGCATTATATCCATGTCCCCCAAATAGCCCGACTGCAGGCATAACAGAAAGGCCTCAGCAGCTCAAGCCCGATCACAGGGCATTATATCCATCTCCCCTCAAATAGCTGCACTGCGGGCATAACAGAAAGGGCCCCAGCTGCCCGAGCCCGATCACAGGCATTATATCCATCTCCCCCAAATAGCCCACCGCGTGCATAACAGAAAGGGCCTCTCTAGCAGCCCAAGCCCCATCACAGGCATTATATCCATGTCCTCTCAAATAGCCCCGACTCGTGGGTATAACAGAAAGGGCCCCCAGCAGCCCGATCACAGGCATTATATCCATGTCCCCCAAATAGCCGATCTGCAGGGTATAACAGAAAGGGCCCCCTTAGCAGCTCCGGGCCCCATCACAGCATTATATCCATGTTCTCTCTAAATAGCCCGACTGTGAGCATAACAGAAAGTTGGCCCTACAGCCCAAGCTTGGATTTCCAGGCATTATATCCATGTCCTCTCTCAAATAGCCCGACTGCTGGGACAGGAAAGGGCCCTCTAGCAGCCCAAAGTCTGATCACAGGCATTATATCCATGTCCCCTCTATCTAGCAGCTCCGACCGGTGGTATGACAGAAAGGGCCCTCAGCAGCCCGAAGGTCCGATCACAGGCATTATATCCATGTCTCTCTAAATAGCCCGACTGGCATACAGAAAGGGCCCCAGCAGCCCAAGTCTTATCACAGTGCATTATATCCATGTTCCTCTAAATAGCCCGATGCGCATTGAAAGGGCCTCTGGGTAGCCCGCCAAGCCTGGATCACAGGCATTATATCCATGTCTCTCAAATAGCTCGATCATGTGGCATACAGAAAGGGCCTCAGCAGCCCTGGGTCTGATCACAGGCATTATATCCATGTCCCTGTCTCTAAATAGCCCCTGCTGGCATCACAGAAAGGGCCTCTAGCAGCCTCAAGCCCTATCACAGGCATTATATCCATGTTCCCCCAACTAGCCTGACTCGCTGGCATACCAGAAAGGGCTTCTCAGCAGCCCGAGTCTGGTTTCACAGGCATTATGTCCATGTTCTCTCTAAATAGCCCGACTGGGTATCACAGAAAGGGCCTCCAGCAGCCCGAAGCTCGATCACAGGCATTATATCCATGTTCCCTCAAATAGCCCTGACTGTGGGTATACAGAAAGGGCCCTCCAGCAGCCAAGCCTCGATCACAGGCATTATATCCATGTCTCTGCAAATAGCCTTGATCATGGCATAACAGAAAGGGCCTCTAGCAGCCCGGGTCCCATCACAGGCATTATATCCATGTCCTCTAAATAGCCTCACCATGGGCATAACAGAAAGGGCCCCTCAGCAGCCGGGCCCGACTCACAGGCATTATATCCATGTCTCTCAAATAGCCCACTACTGTATAACAGAAAGGGCCCTCTAGGAGTCCAAGCCCGATCACAGGCATTATATCCATGTCTCTCTAAATAGCCCTGATCACTGGCATACCAGAAAGGGCCTCTCGCAGCCCGGGTCGATCACAGGCATTATATCCATGTTCTCTCTGTGGCTAGCCCACTGCTGGCTACAGAAAGGGCCCTCAGCAGCCCAAGTCTGATCACAGGCATTATGCATCCATGTTCTCAACATAGCCCGACCATGGGTATAACAGAAAGGGCCCCCCAGCAGCTCAAGCCTGTCACAGGCATTATATCCATGTTCCTCTCAACAGTTCGGATCATGAGTATACAGAAAGGGCCCCTTTAGAGCCCAAGCCCGATCACAGGCATTATATCCATGTTTCCCTCAATAGCTCTTGACTGCTGGCATATCAGAAAGGGCCTCTAGCAGCCCAAGCTCTGATCACAGGCATTATATCCATGTCTCTTCTAAATAGCCCGGATCACATGGTGTCACAGAAAGTGGCCCCCTCCGCAGCCCGAGGTCTTATCACAGGCATTATTCATCCATGTTCCCCCTAAATAGCCCGATCACATAACAGAAAGGGGCCCCCAGCAGCCCGGGGCTCATCACAGGCATTATATCCATGTTCCCTCAAATAGGCCCGACCATGGTGCATATACAGGAAAGGGCCCCCTAGCAGCCCGAGGCTCTGTATCACAGGCATTATATCCATGTTCCCCTAAAATAGCCTCTGACTGCTGGCATAACAGAAAGGGCCCCCAGCAGCTCGGGCTCATCACAGGCATTATATCCATGTTCCTCTAAATAGGCCCGACTGTGGCATAACAGAAAAGGTCCCTCAGCAGTTCAAGCCCGATCACAGGCATTATATCCATGTCCCCCAAATAGCCCGACCAAGGGCATAACAGAAAGGGCCCCCAGCAGCCCAAGTCCGATCACAGGCATTATATCCATGTCCCCCTCTAAATAGCCTGATCACAGCATAACAGAAAGGGCCCCCCAGCAGCCCGGGTTCGATCACAGGCATTATATCCATGTCCCTCTAAATAGCCCGACCATGGGCATAACAGAAAGGGCCCTCTCTGCAGCCCGGATCACAGGCATTATATCCATGTTCTCTCTAAATAGCCCGATTGCTGGCATAACAGAAAGGGCCCCCCAGCAGCCCTTATCACAGGCATTATATCCATGTCTTTCAAATAGCCCGATCATGGCATATACAGAAAGTGGGCCCCCAGCAGCCCAGGCCCTATCACAGGCATTATATCCATGTTCCTCTAAATAGCCCGATCTGGCATAACAGAAAGAGGGTGGGGAGCCACTAGATCACATGGGAGTCTGGGCGTGGGGGAGGTGTCGATACCGCCCGGCGATCGGGCTACTCAGGGTGGAGGGACCCTTTCTATTATGCCCTGCGATCGGGGCAGCTGAGAGGCTCCTTCCTATACCCGTGATTGGGCTATAGAAGGAGGAAGTTTACAGTATACCCAATCGAGCTGCTACGAGAGAGAAGTAACGAGAATACTATTCTGCCTGCGATCGGGCTGCAGAAGGAGGGACATTAACTTTATGCCGCGATCCGGGCTGCAGGGGGCGTTGGTCCCCGATGGCTGCTGCCTGGCAGGGCGCAAGTCATCAGGGATCGGCGCATCGGCATGCTAATGGGACCATAATTAGATGCAAATGGACCCCTGTGTGCCTTGCATAAATTATGGCCCCATTTGCATGTCACCTTTTGAATATCACAGGTGCTGCGCATGGCGCAATGGAACTTGCACCACCGCATCTCAATGCTCCACTCAGACCACTTGCGGTGGCGCAGTTCCACTGCGCCATGCACAGTGGCTGTGGCCAGGGGGCGATATTCAAAGTTGCTCAATAGCGCAACTCCGTTGAATATCGCCCTGGTCACACCCCTGCGCATCTTTTTTGAGCAGCGCAAGGGCTTGCGCCACAGAATGGCGCAGTTTGAATATCTGGGCCGTGAACTACAGAGTCCTCGCTGCAGGTGGAAACTGTGGAACTAGTCCTCTCACAGAGACATTCCACATAATCTTCAGCCTCCTCCTCACCATCCTGTACCATGAGGTCAGGAATGTATATGAATGAAGGGCAGACATTGGTGCGGGGGTTTGAATGATAGACCCCACTGATGGAGTTCCTGGCGTAGGAGAGGGAGGCAAAAGCCATTTAAGGATGAAAAAACAGCATGTACTGTACACTGGCACCTGTGTATTCCATGGGAGTGCCGGAGGAGATAAGACAGGAGAGGCAAGGTCCCCTGCGTCGACTATGATGCACCAGCCATACTAGGCTTGGTGGCAACTGTAGCCTGCCCTGACCAAGAAGATACGTCCACAATCTGGGCAGCTGGTGGCCCTGCTACCGAACCAGTCACTGGCGCTGAGCTGGTCGAAGGCACATGGTGGGGTGACCGAGAGTGAACTGGGGAGTCTGAGTCTCTCTCTCTCTCTCTCTGTGACCCAGCTGTTTTTTCCTCGGATTGAGACAATCTGGAGTCCAAGGAATGAGCCAGCGACACAGGAAAGCTCTGTTGCTGGAGTTCCTTTTTCATTTGGGCTACCTGCTGCTTTAACAGGTGCTTTTCTACAGCGCCTTTTCTGCGTCACCAGAAGGCTGTATTAAATCCTTTGCACATCTGGCCTGAATGTTGTGGCCCGGGTCTAGGCAGCGCATGCAGACTAAGTCTCCAGTATATATTTTCTCACCATACTTCCAATACTGAAACAACTTTGACAGCTCTTTAGTCAACATACATGTTGAAGATCACTTGAGAAAGGACAGCATGACTAAAGTGAGAAATATAAATAAAATTGGCGACTATAACAGCATTGTTTCTGTGCACAGTTTAATAAGAATGGTAGACAGTGGGAAGAGAACCGAGGAGGGATGGGGTTTTCCACATTTATATGGGAAAGCTGATGTCCAATGTTGTCATGAGGGCCCCATGTGGACTACATGCAAAAACCTGTGTGGTCCTAGCACTTGGTGCATAGTTCCACAGGTGTGACTTGATAAAAGAGGGATCCTTGAAGGAGACAATAGTCTTTTTTGGGGGGTTGGTCTGAGGAGCCTGGTAGTGGGTTCAAATCCCAGATATTTTTTTTGTTAAGGAAGTTACTAAGATTATCAAGAGGGCCTTTTAATAACACAGCCTATAACCTTATGGTAGCAGAAGTCCTTTGAGGCATACATTAAATATTATTGTAGCAATCCCTGTCAAAAGGGCAGGGATCGTAAACTGAGCCAAACCGGCTGCCAGCCGATTCCTTCCACATCCTGGTCTTCCCATATCGCCCCCATACTCAGACATTTTGTGACATCTAACCAGGGGAAGCATGGGGCCATGTCCCATTAAAGTGTATGGGGGAAGGCATTATCGAAACCATTTTATACAGTATGTGTTAAAGCAACCTTTGAAATTAATGAAATTCACCACTAAATTAATAGGGGCCCTATCAATTTATGCCTCAAAGGACTTTTGCCTCTTTTAAAAGCCCTCTCAATGATCTTAGTTATTTCCTTTAAACGAGCCCCATGGGGGAACAACTGGGGAATGACAGACACCAAAGGCAGCATCAGCAGTGGTGCATGCCCCAGGGTGAGCCGCCCAGAAGCCCTGGTTCAGCAAAAGAGGGGGATGGTGGGTGGGTGTGGTAATCAATGGAGAAGTTATTCAGAAAGATCTCCAGTTACGGTAAGCACATTACTTTTCCATCTTCCCTGAATTAATCAGGTTGTGACTGGTATAAGCCTCAAGGCTGACTGCCTGGAGCATCTCCACCAAGAATCACTGCTACAGGCATACTCAGCAGAAAAGATGACGTGGACAGATTGTCCTCTGAGGATTTGGATGGGGACAAGGCAGTGCCTCCAGGCAAGGTCAGACTGGGGAGAAAGGCTGCACTCAGCCCTGTCAGACTCCCTATGCCAATCCACTATGGCACCAGCCCACACACAATGCTGATCTCATGTTAAAGGCTCACAGGGACCTAGCAACAAGGGCATCCTTTCCATAAATGGTCGAGGACCTCCTTGAAGGGGGTTCAGACTCGTAGTCTTGAGGGCCTCAGCCTAGCCTGCAGAACTCTGGAGGGGCCTCACCCAAGAGGGCCTACCAGAGCTGCCCCATGAATGTCCTCCTACATCTGAGTAACCCAATAGGTGCCCTTGGTAAGAAATCCCCAGATTAAGAGACTGGAGTCGTACAGATCCTATGATGCAACCGCAGTCCTCGCCAGTGACATCGACATGCAGCTCTGGGGAGAAACCCGGCCCTTGGTCATCATTCAGCTCTGAGCTGGCACAGACACCAGCACCAAACTCAGGTCAGACGATAAACTCAGAGACAGGAACTTCATCATCACAGTAATTGGCATCCTTATCACTGTGCTTGGTGTCGATACAGATGTCAGGCTCGGCTCCGTCACCCTTCTCAGTGTTGCGGATGTCACTGGAGTACTGGACAAGTACTGAACCACCATCACCATCAATTCCATGCTCGGAGTCAAACCTGGATACAACACCTTGGCAATTGCCATCTCCAGGCTCCGAGTCATTCCCTTCCTCGGTGTGGTTAGCAACACTACAGTCTGGAAAGGACTCAGAGTTGGCTCCAGCACCAGCACCCGCTCTGTATCAGGCCCTACCTTGGCACTGTGAACAGTGTCGTGAGGGAGACCCAGCGCAGTCTGTAGTATTGCTCCAAATGGTTACAACAGCACAGGTGATAGAGAAATGGTGCTGAGCTGTCCATTGGTGTGGACTGAGCTTACAGCTTTGGCCTCGCTGCCGGAGATGTCAGCTGCTCGAGGCAGTCAGACTGTGGAGGGTTCTCAGCTGGCTGCCCAGAAGGAACCAGCAGTCCATCTAACCAAACCACCAGGGTCTTCAGTGCGGTCTGACAGAGGAGAACCCTGTGTTTATGTGCAACCAGAGATTCCAGAAAGACTAGCGACCTGACTTTGGAAGCTTGCGAATGTTGGCTGCCACTAGAGGTGGAGATCGGGTAACCCCACTTCAGTGCATCAGTTTCAAGGGTGCGACAGTCAAAGGATCTGTCATGATCAGGTGTAAGGCAGGCTGCAAACAGTGTATACCAGTTTATCAAAGCCATGTTTCTGACACAGGGGGGCACTGACGCATAATGGGTGGCTGCTTATTCTTTGACACAGACCCTTCCGACTTGGACTTTAGCATGGTGAACAGAAAATAATTAAACAATGTACAGCACCGTAAAGAAAGAAAAAAAAAATGGTGATGGTATAAAATTTTGGCAAAGATGAGGTCAGCTGAAGTAATACTCCCACGGTGTGCACTCAATGGTGGGAAGAACAAAACTTAGGTTTCTGAGGGAGCCGGCAATGGTTATTGGCTACCATGTGGCAGCACATGGAGGTGCACAGGCGACATGCCCAATAGCCATTGTTGGCCCCCTGGCCAGTGCCTCCGGCCCAGACCAACAAGTAGGAATCAATGGAGAAGACAGATTCTAAGAAGAGCCCTTTCTGCCTGGATAATGTCTTCTGGGATGTTCAACCCCGCCCCAAAAAAAAATACAGTGACTTGGACTCATTCCTGAACCCGGGCTGGCAGTGTCAAGATTGGTAGCCCTACCATAGCAGTGATGGCCTGGCTCATTTTTAACATGTTTCAGAACACCTCTCGCCTACCTAGGTTGATCTAGCCTCCTGTGTAGACCAGTATCAAATGGTTTACTGAAGTCCAGATCTACAACATCCACAGGGTCCCCCACACCCGATTTCATGGTGACACTTATAAACAAACAACAAACAGCAATGAAGTCTATTTGGCAGGATGCTTGCTCACAGACAACATATTGGGACATCATATCCAAGTTGTACTTTTTGAGCTCGACAGTGTACTCTGTTCCTGTGATCTCTTGGATATGCACTTAATTCCTGGTTTCCAGGCTTTTATGATTCTCCATCTCGGATACTGAAGCTATGTTATGTACTGAGCCCAAAGTTCTTATTAAAGGCCCCACTTGGTGTTAAGAGGATTGTGACCTGAAATATTGGGTCACAAGTATGATACACCAAGAATGGTGTCTGCCCCATTAACAATGACGCCAAAATGGGATGTGATGAAGTCAAGTCAGGGCTGAGTCTATGGTACCGGACATACTGTAGATCTGGAAAGGTTGCCAGGTTCCTCATCATCCAAGCTAGGCTCTGCTCAGAGTTTGAACCAGCTTTGTTCCATTTAAGATCTGGCGAAGTGGAACTCGAATGTAAAATCCTGGTGGAACATTAGAGGAAGTTGAATTGCAGAAGCAGATCTGGGGACACTAGGGTTGCAGAAGTACTGGGGTAAGAATGCTAATCATCTTGGCGGCACTGTGCTGGACCACACCAATCTCTTTGAAAATAATTCCTTCCTCTCTTGGCTCAACTGCGCAGTTCACTCCACATACATTTTTTGTGGTGGACACTATATTTTTTCAAGCAACACTCCTGTATATGTAATTCAGTTTTATTTGGTACAAACACCACACTTCTCGACCCAATCTTGCCAAGCACATAACACACTCTAAGGTATTTTAGTAAAATCGATTCAATTTTTAAAATCTACAGAACAATTTTTTGCGCCCGTTTTTTCGACAGCACTGAATGCTTCGAAACTGTATTGTCTAATCATGTAAACTGGCAACCTTATAAGTTTCAAAAAGGTCTTTAACCAGTTGTGTTGCCCAGTCGATGGCGGCTGATATTCCCTCATAAAACACACTGGCAGGAGAGGTGGAAGGGAGGTAAAAAGGTTGCTCCAGAGTGATGTGAGATGGACAGAAAAAGCTGCCTGACCAGTGGAAGTTTTGCAGTGAATGACAAAAAAGGAGCCAAAACCAGCAGAACAGAGTTAGTCGAATGAAGGGGAAGTGTGGGGAAGGTATAGCGCTCCCACAGTGACATTTCGACAGCGACCGACACTACAGTGACGACAGAACCAGGTCGCTGTAGTGTCAGCCTGAACCCGGCACTGTATTCAGAGTCTTCCCCCATAGTTCTGACTCAGTTGATTATATTTAGTGGTGGTGGGGGTGAAACTTCTACTGGAAGAAAACATGTCGGTAGAGGTAGAAACCGTATGTCACCACAAATGCGTTGACATGACGGTTTTGCTGTACGGTCGTTCAAAAATATTTTTGTTGATGACTGTTCATAGATCCTGTGGGGAGAGGAAGCAAGAGAGGTAAAGAAGGTAAAGAGAGGGGGATGAGTTATGAGAACCAGTACTCCGAGAGAAACAAGGAGCAGTGAGTAAAACACCAGGTTTCCAGGAATGGGAGGGAAAGGTTTGGGTAGAAGGAGCAGTGATGGGTTAAGTGGGGGGAGGGTTAGAGACAAATTAGTACAGCACAGAGGATACAGTCTTACCTGCAGCAGACCACCTGCTCGATTTTCACAGGGAGGTATTTGGACAGAATATCTGATGTTCTCCTGATTAAACATCTAAAACCAACAGAAATATTTTATTTGTTTGGATATTAACTTACAGAAATAACCTCTGGGATGACGTCCTGGGTTGGAAGTAGGCAGCATTTCCAGTGATATTTCTTAAAAATGACAGACATGTACAAATAACAGCACTTACATTTACTTAAATGCAATTGACACTTTTTACGATTTAAAATGTATTTAAAATTTATTTGCCAGGTAAGAAACCAAGAGCATAAATTCCCATTTTTAAGGGGGACCTGGATTTGGACATCAGAAATGGCATTAAAGAGCTAGATTGGAGGTTGCTAGGAAAAGGGTTCTCAAATGTTGAGGAACATAGGGGAAAAAAAGATTTCTGACCCTTACTAGGTCTAAGGAACTAACAGATTTGGTGAGTCAAATGATTTAGAGAATACTCGCTTCATAAAAATGAGAGCGCTTGATAAATTTATATTTTTTTCCTCCAGTAAACAATTATTCTTATATACACAAACTATTTTACACTGCTGCTTCCCTTCCCTTCCTCTGAGACCTCCATGGGTTCACAACGGGGCTTGGAAGGGAGCAGACAAGGAGGGGGACTGGCGGGTCGGTACAGTAGGTCACGTGTTTCCATTTCTGTGTTGCGCAAAGTCGCACAAACTCCCAGTAATAATAAAATATAAAACATGGGGAAGTGAGCTGAATACTTGGGTTTTTTGCGCACCCTTGGTGTGCGATGCCCAGATAAACCCCTCAGTCTTCGCCCCCGGGGTTTGTGGGGCATCACACAACTCTGGTGTGCATAAAATCCTTGTTAACCACACTTCCCCATGCATTATTCTCTATATTATCACTATTTTTAAGGTTGAGTACAATGTTTAATCCCTGTTATTTCACTTTAATAGCTTCACGACCGTTCAGCAAATTTGCACGTAACTTTGCGTGCATGTCTCAGGGGCTAGATCTCTTGACATGTTAAGTTTTGTTCCAGTCGGATATGTGGATCCCGAGATTGGGACGGCTAAAAAGTGAGGAAAAAAATAATATATATATATATATATATATATATATATATATATATACATACACATAACACACACACACACACACACACACACACATATATATATATATATATACATACACATATATAACACACACATACATACACACACTGTATATATAATTTTTTTTTTGTCATCGCCAAGCACCCAGATTGTTTTGAATTATGGTCTGAAATGTTCAGTGTAGAATGGGCTTTGGCCAGAGTGGTGCCTTTCTCTGGTATGATGAAAAAAAGTGAATCCATTCCAGAGTTGTAAGGATTTGAAATTTCTGTTCTGAGCATGCTCAGTACAGTCTTTTGGATAGCTGTCTGGTACAAAAAAAAAAATTAACCCATATGCAAAAGGGTTCTGTTTCATATGGGGGTAATCTTTTTTTGTATGGCTGCCATCTTGTGTCTATGTTTTTCCAAAAACAAAAACATGTCAAAACAGGACACCTTACAGTGGTTGCAAAGTAATGTCCATTTCCTCCCTTGTCAATCTTTACCATTCATTATTGCTTGGGTGAATACCAAGCAACCCCGAAGGGGGCCTAGCACAGCCCTGCGGGAACAAGACCCTCAGCCTCCTGCTGGTGGGAAACAAGAGGAAGAGACCCTGACCATAGTAGACTGAAAAGTCTAAGGCTGAGGAGAGCTAGAAGGTGTCCCCTCAAGACGAGGAGACGGAGGAAGCCCCTGAAGAAGCCTCTGAGCTCTGCAGGAAAAAAGGCGGGTCCCTTGGAAGGTGGAGCGGATCACCCTACGCCAGGTCAGGGGTGACAGCCTCGATAGAAGAAGCCACGCCGTCCATCTAATACAGATCGCTGTCCCTGAAAGCCACCTCACTGGCGTCATAATATGCCCTTGCGTGGTGCCTTGCCAGTTCCAGACCTATGGCGGAGAGGGCAGAGACTCAGAGATAGGGGCACAGGGCCGCCTGACACCACGTCACACAGAGATGTCCGATTCTGGAGAATTGGGCAGTCGGTCTGGGTCCAAATCTGAGTCACCACCCTCCGAAGAGGAGTCGACCAGAAGGACCTTAATACTGGCCACCCTGGTAACATCTCCAGAGATGGCACTGGCATTCTCGGTGGCGCCAGACAGTCCCACTGTGCTGCCCACAGTCCCAGAACCCAACGCTGAGCCACCCACAGCCCCGGCAGGGTCCCCAGAGCCGCGCACGGCACCGAAAACCGAAATGGTGTTGCCAGCAGAGCCGTGCAGGGCACCAGCTCTGCGAGCGGTACTGAGGGTCAAACCAGCACCGCATGTGGCGCCACCCCGATCACCAGCGCTGCAACCGGCACCAAGATCCGAAATGGTGCTGTGAGGCGGCGTTGAGGGTCCGCCAGTGCAGGACCCAGCATCCATGGGCCACGACACTGGGGGAGCCTGCACCTCGGTTGAGGTGACTGCCAAGGCGGTGTCGACGACATGACCCCAGGAGTCGCGCCGCTCCTCCGACACCGCAAAAGAAGCCTCCTCCTCAGCAAGGCTTGAAGATGAGGAGGCCTCATCCTCACCAGACCGTATAGCCTAAGAGGAGACCCAGAGGAAAGGTTTAAGGAGCTGGCCTGGGAGGCTCAAGATCGACGTTGTCCTCCAAAAGTCGGCTGGGCCCTGCCGACTTTAAATGCGCGGATTTCCAGAACACGGCGATCCATGGAAAAACAGGCATTGCATCCATCCATATCATGGTTAGGTCCCAGGCACCGCAGACAAACATCATGCTGGTCTGAAACGGAAAAATGCTGGCCACAGGAGCACTGACGCATGGGGGCATGGGCCATTTTCAATCGGTGCTTAGCTCCCGAACCAGACATGATGTGAAAATAAGCAAACATAGTAAAAGATCCCGACGCCATCAAATAAAGAAAAGTAACGGACTTACCGGCATCCAACGGCGTCAGGATGGAACTGGGATGAGGAGTCAAAAAAAAATGGTGTTGACGAAAGATGGGCCTAATGACGTACTACAAAATTCTAACTCGCGCAGCAGGTGCAACCTCGATGGTGGGAGAAACAGAACTGGGATGGAGGAGGAGTCTGCGGTGCCCAACACCCGCCCCATCACGCACCACGCAGTGCGTCATGCTCGGGAGTGCGCCGACTCCTACCTCCACACAAAAAAAAAAAAAGAAAAAAAACTTCCCGTAGCCGGTGCGAGCATCCAGCGTACACCCATTCAGTAATGTACAGTGAAGACTGACAAGGGAAGATCCGTGGTTTACGGACTTGTGAATTACAGAGTTTGTGAGGGTCTGCCCGCGGTGGTTTATTGACCCTAACCAGTAAATATATTACAATACCCAATCTTTACCTAGGGACATTTCTTTGGATGCTTGGTTAACAACATTTTACTTGCTATAGAAACCGGTGTAAAGAGCACTTAGCTATCCAGGACAGAATTCTCCAAGGAAAAGGCCAATTAATACTTAGAAAAAACTCTTACCGATTTACAATGCCAATCAGTTCCTTGAGTTTTTCCTCTCCACGTTGCCTGTCTTCTTCACTGGCATCTGCATCTCGGCCCTTTAGGATTGCGGTTTCAAACCGCTTTTTAAACTCCTGTGCAGTCCCTACACAAAACACCATACAATCATAAGGCCTTCACCTACTCCTACCAAGAGCAACCAGTAATACATGGAGTAACTTTTTAAATGAAGTGGCTCTTTGGCTGGCCTCATGGCGTGGAGGGCTGACGCACTAAGCCTCTCCTGCCATCACGCCGATGACCCGGGACGAGAAGCGACCTCAGGGCGTTGAGGCCTGGCCAGAGAAAGGGGAATCATGTGTCCAATGGACTGCTGTCCTCCCTGGGGGGAGGGTTGGGTAGTGGCTGCTGCTTGCCTGTTTCCTGGCAGAAGCTGGGGGAAAAGGCAGTTCAGGAAATGGGGTAGACGTAAGTGCATGCCGCGCAGGAGTGTGTGGCGTGCACCTGGACATCATTGCATGACACACCTCTAGGGGGACCAGAACACCGGAAAATGCTGGTGGCTGGATGATGGTGGGCACCCGCAGGTCCCGCTCCCTGACTAGCTGAGCTAAGCCCGAACTGGATCCACTGCTCTGTGGGGGCCTGGGGACCCCCCACCGACCACCACCGGGGGAGTGGGGCAAACCCAGGAGGAAGACAGTGGATGGCAAGTCCTGATGGACGCCAGGGGGATGGGACTGGAGCGTCCTCCTGAATGAGGGCTGACCAGGATGGAGAAAAGACAATCAAATAAAATAAAGTGGCTTTTTAACGTTTGAATCCACAGTAAACTGAAATGGGAGACCAGTAATAACATGGCATTTGTTTTTACTCCTGCTACATAATCCCTCCCACTGATGGATTCCTTTCCCCGTCCCCCTTGCGCCTGACCAGTGGCTCAGCCTTCGCCTAATTGTCTGGCTTATACATTGCCCTAATAAATCCCACGCACTTACACTCTTATACACTTCTATACCTCACTTCGCATCCCTCACATCCTCCTCCCCAAATAACCTACGATCTTCAGTCTTACTTACTGCTACTGTCTCCCTTCTCCTTCCCTCACCATCTCGCCTAAAGCACCCCCCCCATAAACCAAGTGTTTACCAGTCCACCTCTCCTTTACCCCCATCTTCGCTTTCCATTTCCCGCTGCCTATTTGTTGCATCTCGCCTCAGTTCGAGTCCTGTTACTGGCACTTATGTATTCATGTATTGCCCTAGATGTGTACCCAGGTTATGTATACCACTGTCCTTGATGATGTTTTGTACTGTTCTACTTATGTAACAATTTCAAATGTAATCGCACTCAGTTATGTTCATTGTCTGTACTGCTCTACTCTAATTTCCACTGTAGTATGTATACCTTCCTCCACTGTAACCGCCTCGCGCACTGTGAGACAAGCATCTTTTTGCTCAGTGTGCCTTTCCTGGTTAAACATTTTCAATAAATAAATAAATAAACATAATCCACTTTATTTTATTTATTGTTTGTCTTTTCTCCATCCCGGGCAGCCCCCATTCAGGAAAGGCAGTATAGTGCAGTGGTTTAAGGCTCTGAGCTGCAAATCTGGAGACCTGGGTTTGAATCCCAGAGCCCCCACTTGCATATACTGTGTGACCCTGAGCAAGTCACTTAACTTCCTTGTGCTCCCAGATTGCACCTATAAACAAGCTTTCAGCTTAGTGTGTCTCACCTGGTTAAACAATTTGACAAAAAACAAACAAAAAAAAAACATTTTACATAGAATATCAATGTCGTTGGCAGAAAAAGGCCCTGTAGCCATTCGAGTCTGCCTGGCCTTATTTTATGAAGAGGTGTCCAACATCTACAGGAGTAAATGTTAAGAAGTACACCTGTGTGTTTCAGAAGTTCTCATTTTGGATTCAGACTCCCTACGTCAGTGTTTGGAGGCAGTATAGCGCAGTGAGTTAAGGCTGTGAGTTGCAGATCTGGAGACCCAAGTTTGAATCCCATAGCCACCTAAGTGCACACTGTGTGATCCTGAGCAAGTCACTCAACTTTCTTGTGCTCCCAGGTCACATCTCAGCATAGTACACTTTTCCTAGTGATAACTTTTCACTAAATAAAACAGAGTTTAGCTAATATTTCTGCATCATGCTACATAAACACCACTGATCAAGGAGCCACATTTTTATTGCTGTTCCACAGGCTGCAGATTAAATTTCAATAATTTTTTTTAAAGGTTTTGACTAAGAATTTTGCCAATGTTTTAAGTGACAATTAGCCTTATGCTATGAAGTTTTAGACATCAACTCAAAAATTTTCTAACCCATAAACTGGTGGCCCTGGACTAAAAATTATGTATTTATTTATTTTAAAAATTTTGATCTAGACCAGCAAATCATTTCAAATACTGACTGTACTAAAGGGCCCGGGCGAGCAGAATTCTAAACATGTCATAAGTGAGGATAGGTGGCTGTAATGGCAACATCAGTTACTAGTTTCTTTACTGATTGCAGACTGTCAAATCAATCAGTGGCTTCGAGCAAGGATGGGACATGGGATGTGGATACAGTTATAAAACCGGGAGCACAACAAACAGCGGGATTGCCAACCAGGGCCTGTGCAGAGTAGTTAGCTCGGGTGGTCAGATTTAATGGGCTAACAGTCTTTTTCTGCCGTCAACATTGTATCTATGTATACAATCAGAAAGCATTATTTTTTAGTGGTCATCTTGACTTATTTTATAATGTGATCTTCTTACCAAGAATGCCAGCATTTACAAAATGCACAAGGCTGAAGTACTCCAACAAGTCATTCTGAATGGGAGTCCCAGAGATCAGGACACGTCGCTTCGCGTTTAAAGTATTTAGTGCTTGATACGTCTGATTATCGGAGTTCTTTAGTCTGTGACCCTAAAAATGAAAACAAAGTGCAATTATTTGCCACTTCACATCATTCAGACTCCATCCCATGACAAATCATACTCTTCTTTAAAAAACATCTACTCAGTTTTAGTTCCATATCTAGCTCCGAAATAAAAACAAACAAATGACAATAAAGAATGCAATAAATGTCCTGATGGAAGTAGCAGATAGCAAGTGAAGCTGCCATGTAGGGAACGGAGATCGAGCACTGATCTCTGTTTCCACAATGGTTGCAGGAATCTCCAAGAGCATTGTGAAGATGAGGCACTTTATCTCATTGGAGGGATCATGGACTTTCACAAGAGTACACCCTGGCTACCTTGAACAACTGACAGAGTGGTGTTAGACATGGACTCTCACAGTAGCCGTGTCTAGCGTGGGTAGAGAAATCTGGCAAGGGGAACAGGTTTAAAAAGGTACAAGCTCCAGCTCAGTTAACTGCATGCTAATCTCTAGGGTCACATGGTCAGAAGGTTATGGGTTGTAGTTCCAAGCCAGGAACACGGGTTAATACCAAATACTATAGTGTAGCATTGGGGGAGGGTAGTGCATTGCTGAGGCGTTGTCTTTTGGGTTAGATGTTAAAGCAGAGACGCTGTCTGGTGGCTGCCCAGATGGAAGTTAAAGATCCCACTGCACTTATTATAAGATGTAGCTATTGTCCCTATGTTCTGGCTAACATTCCCCGTCAGTATTTCCCAGAAAGACATACTGAGCTGGTAACAGCTGGTTTCCAGATGCACGTGGAAAGGAAAAAGACTTCTATAAAGGCAACCTCATGCCACCAGGTGGAGAGCGGACTGCAAATCATTTAATTATGGCCTTTTTCTCCCACCAGCGTAAAAAGGGAATGGATTTTTGGTGCACACGGGGTGGCAGAGCTAAGCGCCCAAGGGAGTAGAGATGTGTACATCTCCCCAGTTACCCCTGAAGGTACTGGGCTAACAGCTCAGCTGGCATAGGAAGAGAGAAACACATACCAACCAACAGAGGAATAATCTGGCACGGCCAGAAGACAGTGATCGGTTTCTCCTGCAACAACAAGAATGTACTCTGTGTGAACCAGTATAGAAAAAGTTTACAGATGTAGCCTCATGACTGGGGAGTCTGCAGCTTGAGGCAGGCAGACTGTGGAGGGATCACCCAGATGCAGTCGACCGTCCACCAGATCCATCCACTGAAGTCTCTGGTGCCTCAGTGTGGTGAGGTCGAGGAGAACTCCATGCTTCCACCGAACCAGGGGCCCTGGGAAAAGTCTAAAGACATGGTCTTGGATACATGTCTGTGAGGCCTCCTCTTTAGGTAAGGATCATGTTACTCCACCTTAATGCCTGGTTCTCTAGTGTATGGAAGTCCATGGAGAAGCAGGTATCACACGCATCTATGTTGTACTCTGGTCGAAGATGAGCCACACAGAACTGATGCTGGCCAGCTGAAGCCATCGGTTTCCCACAGGGACAACGGTGCATGAAAGGTGGCTGTTAAGACTTTTTTCGATGACATGGCCCCTTTTTGATCTAATTTTGGAATTGTGGAAAAATAAAACAGATAACACCATGAACAAAGGCAAAACACAGTGACACTGCAATGAATAAACAGTGATGAGGCAAACTGAAGCACTACACTCCCACAGTGTGCATTCAACAGTGGGAAGAACAGAACTGAGACTGGTGAGAGAACTGGCAACAGTTATTGGCTAGAATGCAACATCACAAGGGGTGTGTGCATGCACAGTGTCTTGTGGCCACTGCCAGCCCCCTGGCCAAAAGCTTTGCTCCCACTGGGTCCCAGAAGTGGTATTCAATGGTGAAGACTGAGTCTTGGAACAGCAAGGTATTCCTGGACCTTAAGCCACTGTAGGGAGGAAGTCAATAGTTACCAGGAGAAGAGGAATCACCGCATTTGGGAAGGGGGATGACTGTAGCCTGTTTCCAAGTATGAGGGATGGAAGCCAAGGAGAAGAAGAGTTGAGAAGCTCAGTGTGCCTTTCCTGGTCACAAACTACAAATAAAGAAAGACACTACTCAAAGCCATCAATGGCTGTTCTTCGTCCATATCTAACCTTCTACCTGACAAAATGATTCCCAGTTTCTCTGACGGGGCCCCACTGGGTTGAGCTGCAGAGTTGTGGACACTCAGAGTCAAGACAGCCAAAAGGGGAAGGGGGTAAGAGGAATTTTAAAACAAACACAGGCCAACACCAACCATGTTCTCTCGCTGGTATTCGCTGTGTAGTTTTTGGGGAAACAGATAGCGTAGTAGCTGCATATACACTGTGAATGTCTGCTATGACAACAGGACTTGATGCATAGAGATACTTTAACGTTGTCTCTTATTTTAATGTCTCCGATTAAACGATGTTGTAATATGCAGATATTGTTGTTGATGTTTATTATTGTGTTTTTAAACCAAATTGCTAAAGCAGGAAAACTGCCACCTTCTTGTTTTTTTTTTGTTTTTTTTTTGAGGGGGGGCTATATTTTTGTTCACATTAGGGCACTGTCAGCTTTTAGTACTTATTTTACCATTGTGCCTCTCAAAGACTTAATGTTTGCTGACTGTATCTAGGATGCCCATTTTGCATTATTCATTCGTTATTTTACAACCAAAATGTGATTTTACATAGCCTGAGCTTCTTACCTCGTAGTTTGTCCCATGTTCTGCCTGCCCAATGACTCTGCGTGTTTCTGAAGACAAGAGAACATGCATCTGAGCAAGGTGGCCCCGAACTGATATGAACTCATGCATGCACGAGTATGCATATTTTAAGCACTCTGAGATAACATACAGGGCCAGATTTTCAATGGGAGGCGTAGGGCGTGCATCACACCCTTTCTTTGCCACACTTACGCTGTTCCTGTTTGCCACAGCTGCAGCCGATTTTACAATCTTGACTGCAGTTACAGTAGTTTACCTGTTGAGGAAGCCTGTGCCAATCTCGAGCACAAGCTCCGTTAAAACACTCCCTGATATGAATGGAAGCTAAACCAGAAGACATTCCAGCTTGTGTCAACTGCTGCAAGGGATAGACAATCCCTTTAGACGGCTGCAAGCCTGGTGCATTATATCTCTGGCGCGTCTGGGGCAGTCTCAGGCTTTCGAAAGTCCAGCTCCATGGTCTGAAAATAGGCTTTGTCCTGAACATGGCAATATGTTTCATCGATGACGATATGTTTCATTGAGCATGGAAACGCTTAAAAACTGTTGCTCTACAAGTAGGAACTGTGACTCGAGGCATGAATATCAGTGTCATGGGAATATCTGGAATTTGTAGCAGACAGTCATTGGTACGATTCAACACAGTGACCATTTAGAGGAAGCCCCCCAGCACCACCATCACCAAAGATCACAGAGGATCACAAAGCTTCACTCCAATTCGTGGGTGGCAAACAACTGTAGGCTTACACCGTAACAAACAAAAAAAACCTAAATAAAGGCATAAAATATGCAGCTCAACCAACAATCTTGGACGTACATTTGTGATTTTATGTTTTATACACTCTGAATTTTTTTCTGCTTCTGGGATCTGTGCATCACAAAATGGTAACTTTCAGAGTATGGGAAGGGCTGTAAGCTGTAAGTCTGAATTCCCGGCTCAGCTAATGACTCGCTGTTGACCTTGGACAGGTCACTTGCCCTCACAGTGTCCCAGTCCAACTGGCTGCGACAATGAGTAGAAGCAAGACTCCACTATAAATGTTTCATCCTAAGTTGGATAATGACAGTCCAGTAAGTTTAAAACTAAAACAATTGTTAGCTTTACCTCATCACAGATGACCAGGCCCACACTCCCCCGGTGAAGAACCTCTGCATGTAGCCGGAAAGTCTCATACGAAATGAACAAGATAGGAGACGGCACCCGCAGTCCGTGCTGACTCATAAACCCAGCTGCAAAGAAAACAAACATGTGACTACCCTCAAACTGCATCAACTCAAATATAAATCTACAGGCACATGTTCTGTAAGCTAATCATGTTATGCCTACTCCTTGCCACAGTGTATCTGGCAATTTTATACTTCAGATGGGGTGGGGCGGGGGGGGAGAACTGGACAAAATTGTAGAATACATAACATCCCGGTTCCTTTTCTTCTCCTCAGAGCTGGTACCCTATTCTGCCCCAGCCCACCCTGATCACTGCCTGCTGCTCCAGGATCAACCTCATAATCTCCGACAGATTACCCCATGGTGGGAACAGAATGCGGAGGTCCACCCCCCCAAACTGACCCTATCCAGATCAGATGGCCCCTGAGTGACAGGTGGCAACGTGGGTCAATAGGCAAGCCAGCTGTCATCTGGTGGCTCTATGATTATTCCATTTTTCTCTCCTGACCAGTGGCATGCAGGATGCAGCTGTATGTGTGTGTGTAGGTACAAATGTACATGTCTGCTGCCAGTCGTTCCCTCCTCAATTGCTCCCACAGCCCTGCCACCATACCTCCATGAGGAAGCAGTACTCGAGTGGCAGGACTCGTCTCCCCTCCCAGGGAGAGAACAGTTGGATGCTCAATCCACCCCCCCACCCCCAGCAACCCGAGTCTGCTCCCAAGCCCAGTTTGCCAGTGTGGGAGGTGCTGTGGCTTCAAATATAGAACACCCTTAACATGAAACTCTGCTGATCCAGACTTAATCAAGGGTGCAGCTAAGAAAACAACTGCACACCATAAGGAATTATAAGGAGCTTTGACCTACTAAGTTCTTTTGTGGGAAAACAAACTCAGTGATGCTTCTCTTTGTCCTATATTTGTAAGCAGATTTGGGTCCCACAGTAGTATATACAATAACCCTTTTTGTAATTCCCCCAGTCTATTTCTCAGTACACTCTACACATTTGCAACACATGCAAGAATTCCCTTTAAATTAGTATGCTACCTGTTTACAGTTCTCTTTTTTTCAAGACAGCCCAGTTGGGATGCAAAAACAGGTTACTCACCTGTAACAGTAGTTCTAGGAGTGGTATATGTTGTTCATCCACACTTCTTGGCATGTCTCTTTCCCCTTTAAATCTTGCTGGAAGGTCTTAAAGCTGGCTCCTCCCACCCAACCGGGTGGTATAACCCTTGGCTCCACCCCATGATGCCAGATCTTAGCCCGCTGGAAGCCAGGTTGTGCGTCACAGTCAGGGAAGTTGGTTGTGTCAGTGTGGATGAACAACATATACCACTCCTAGAACTATTGTTACAAGTGAGTAACCTGTTTTTCTAGGGACGTGGATATGTTGTTCATCCACACTTTTTGGCAGACTCCTAGCAGTTCTCCAGGAGAAGGGAGGCAAGGCACAAACCCCCTACTTAGGGAACAGAGACTGGAGAACTGAGGCCCCAAAACCTGCATCCCAGGTTGACTCAAGGTTAATGTGGTAATGGGTGATGAAGGTGTTTGCTGTCTTCCAGGTAGCAGCCCGACAGAGTTCCTGGATAGGGATGTCCCTGGATGCAGCCACCGATGCAGCGGTATGGCAGGTGGAATGAGCCCGTAGCCCTACGGGAGGCTCACTACCTGCCAACCTATAGCAGAGATCAATGCAGGAAGTGATCCACCTGCCAATCATCCGCTTTGCTGCAGGTCTGCCAGGTGCGGCTTCAGTGTAGGTGACAAACAGCTGGCAAACACCTCTCTGAATTTCCGTCGTTCTCTCTGTAATAGGAGAGCTTGTCTCAGGTCCAGAGTATGAAGCCTATACTCGGCATCCATGATGTAGTTCGGGTAGAACACAGGCAGAGTCATCACCTGGTTGAGATGGAACTCTGACACCACTTTCGGGAGGAATTTCGAGCGGAGGCGCAGGACAACCTTGTTCCTGTGGAAGACCAGGTAAGAAGACTCCACTGAAAGTGCCTGGAGCTACCCAGTCCTTCTGGCTGATGTGACAGCCACCAGGAAGGCAGTCTTCCATGACAAGCGAGACATCTCACACCTGGGCCGAAGAAATCGGTGCCCAGGAAAGGAACATTAGTGAGTTTGTGCTGGGTATCCGCCGTGATGGTGGAAAGTCTCAGCCAAGCCCTGTGGCGCATGGCAACCGCAGCTGCCACTGAATGGGTGCATGAGTCCCCGAGGTCCAGGGCCGTCTGAAGTTGCTGCTTGGCAATGCCCCGGCCCTGATCCCGGACCTACTTGACCATAGTCTGAAGATCTGTAGGGGAGGTGCAGGAGAACCTCATCCAAGGAGCCCAGCAGGGCATGACAGAAGTGCACCATGACGACAGCCGAGCTTGCTTGATGGAGGCCTAGTGAGGAGGCAGCATGAACCTTCCTGGCAGCATGGTCCAATTTTTTGGACTCCTTGTCTGGAGGTTTGTCGGTATCAGCAGAACTGCCTGTGTGTCTGAACACAGAAGCGGTCACCAACCCCTCTGCCGAGGGGTGTTCCATGAACCCTGAGAGGGACCCAATGAGCACCACGTACTTGCGGGCCATCCGGGCAAATGGCACTGGGCAGGAGGCAGGGTGCTGCAGAAGCTCCAAAGCCGGACCAACAATGGCCTCTGCCACTGGTAAAGCTTCTGTAGGAGTATCCCCTCGTTTAAGAATGTCTGTAAGAAGGTGCTCTGCCAGTTTCTGGACAAACTCCAGGGGCATCCCCGTGGATTCGAAGATGAGGCTGTGCATCCCCAAAAAGGACAAAGGACCTTCCTCTGTCAATAGACTGCCCACGGACTCATCGTCAAGCAGACGAGAGTGTAGGTTGGAGTCATGAGAATCCGAAGTATCTGGATAAATTGGCCGACCACCAAGGTCCTCTTCTATGCGCCTGGGGCAGTCAGGAGTGAGGGTTACTGAAATTCTGCGGGGAAGACCCGGAACAGTCCGAGCTTCCTTCAAAGGAGCCCCTCCCGTCGGCTGTTTAGGTAGCTGCTCTACCACTATTGGTGGAGAGGTCGATTTTGGCCAAACCGGGATGTGTTCTACTGGCTCCGTGGGCAGAGGAACCGAGATGATCAGTTTCGATGGAGCCGGCTTTGGCCTAGAAGGTGAAAGCCAAGTAATGGCTGGTGTGGAAACCAAAGCCGGTTTCTGGCTGGACAAGATCAGCTGTTGCCACATGAGATCTTCGTAAAATCGGAGTTTCCGTCAAAGCCTCTCCTTATTCAAGGAGGACGAAGATGAATGTTGCCGTCGCCTTTTCTTTGAGCGCTTATGCACCTTCCTCGGCCTGTCGGCCAATGGGGTCCAAGACCTTGATCGGGCTGGCCGACTGGGACACTCGGGAGACACTGGGGGAACCACTGATTTTCCCATATCAGGGACCATTTCCTCGATGGGATTACCAGCGGGCTGGGTCTCCTCATTGGGAAGAGGCAGGACCGGAGTCCTGGTAAGTGAGTCGTCGGCCATCGTTGAGAGACAACAGATCGACAGGATCAAGAGTAATCTCCACCACGTCGATTGAGACTTCAATCAGCTGACCAGTCGGCAAAGTCGAGAAGCCGGCAGCCAAAGTAGCAGTATCAACCGAAGTCAAGACTGGAGATCCCTGGGACAGAGATCGCTCTCCATTCCAAGAATGTCTTCGCTGAGATGAAGAATCTCCCGGTTCCTTGTCCTTTTTACGGGACCAGGAGACATGCGTGCTCGAACATCCCTCGCCCTTAGTGGGTAGAGACTGGCACATCTCCTGAAAGGAGCCCAAGAAGGTGAAGCCCAGATTGAGTGGAGCAAAAATCGGCTGAGAGGAGCACTCCGCAGCCTGCACTGCCTCTTTCTCGAAGGCCTGCATTTACTCCAACTGCTCAGTGGACCCCGCAGCCGTGGAGACTGCCCACCGGGTCTCCTTCGATTTCACCGGTGGATTCTGTTTTTTTTGGGGCCTGCCAGGCTTGAGTCGTGCAAGACGGTTGTCGAGAACGATCAGGTGAAAAGTGGGGCAAATCTTGCAGGCCTGAGTGTCATGACCAACACCCAAACAGTAGATGCACAAGGTATGCGGGTCTGTGCGTGACATTTTCTGGCCGTACAGGCACCGGCAGAAACTGGGGGAAAATTCATCTTCCATGGTCGAGAAACAACAATCGCAATCACTTGCTTGAACATGCTTAATCTTCAAAGAATCCGAAGGAAACGATGCCAGGACCTACAGAACGCGGGACGCAGTGTGGAGGCAACCTGAATCTCCCAGTGGAAAGGAAGATCTGACGTTATGGGGCAGAGCCAACTTTAAGACCTTCCAGCAAGAATTAAAGTGGAAAGGGACATGTCAAGAAGTGTGGATGAAGAACATATTGTTTCCAATGGGGTCCTGTTTTTACCCATTTCTGCAGCTGGGTGGACTAACACACAGAGGTTAAGCCCAAGGTCACATAGTGAGCATTTGGCTCTGCAATCTCCCGATTCTCAATCCGGTGCTCTAACCGTATGACTCTGCAATCTCCCGATTCTCAATCCGGTGCTCTAACCGTATGGCTCTGCAATCTCGATTCTCAATCCGGTGCTCTAACCGTATGGCTCTGCAATCTCCCGATTCTCAATCTGGTGCTCTAACCGTACGGTCACACTATCTCACACTTTTGATGGCAGTACCAACATGGCAGTACCAACATGACGGGTCTCGAGTTTCTTCTGAAAGCATAGTTATCTACTGTTTACAGTAGATATGAGAGAATCACCTTCGCTGAGCCACATAATAGAAATATAAGCAGTTGGCATCAGGCCTACCCAGAACTTTTTGTAGGTTGGGGCTGCCCACGTAGACATGCCTTGTTAGTGCCTATATAATGTGGGCATCCCTAGCATGCCTTAGTTCCCCACCACAATCAGACCAGCAGGGACTAAAGTGACTAGGACCAAACCACAGGAAAGGATATCGAAAACTGTGTACAGATACCATGGGAGGCATCAGAGGAGAACCAATCTACGAGAGCAGATAGAACAGTCACCCATCATCTGACAAGGGGGGGGGGGAGGCAGGAGGGAGAGCTGTGACGCAATGGAAGAGTGTCTCTCAAAGACCTAATGTTACAGTAGACAACTACTCTATCTTCTTCAAGGATTAGAGCCACATCATGGAACAATTCTCAAGCAGAACCAAGCACCAAGGGAGGATGGCAGGACCCAATAATGCTGAAAGAGGTCTTGCAGAACACTAAGGCCAAAGACAGCACGTCTACAAGAGACTATGTCCAGACTGTAGCGTTTAGTGAATGCGTGAACAGTACTTCAAGTGGCAGCAGCATACATTTCAGCAGTAGATACATTCTGAAAACAAGCCACTGAAGTAGTCACTCTGCGGGTGGAAATGTGCATGAATAGGCCCAGGAAGCTTACTGCACTTCTGGTAACAAAACGTAATACAACTGACCAGCCATTTGAACAGGCCCTATTTAGTAATCGGGAGCCCACCATCAGGGGTGGGGGTGGAGGGGCAATAACAGTTGAAAGGATTTTCTACAATCCTTTGTATGATCCAGGCATTAAAGCAATGTCCTACAGACATCCAGTGTGTGTAAACAACACTCTCCACTATCTATGGAGGACAAAAACTGGAAGATCTATGGTCTGATTTAGTGTTATCTCACTAACAGTCATTGGAAGGAAATGGGACTGGTATGCAAGTTAACCTGATCCTCGTGAAAATTAATAAATGGAGGCTTTGCTACCAGAGATGCGTCTGGCAGACGTCATCACCACTAAAAACAGCGTCTTCCAAAAGAGGAAGCCCAGCTCACAAGCAGCCACAAGCTCAAAAGGAGGTGCAGACCAAATTAAAGACACACACTGGAACCAGCTCTCAGACCGGGGAGAAAGGAGGAGGATATACTTTAGGAATCTATGGGAAACCTCCAGCTGGTCCACAGTTTTGCCCTCTGTCATGGCATGAAAAGCAGATACAATGGCCATGCAGACCTTTATAGGAGACTACCCAAGTCCTGAGTCCTTAAGGGACAATAGGTAGTCCAGCACTTCAGGAACTAGACACGTAAAGCGATCGAGGGCATGCTGAGTGTACCACACCGTGGAACCATTTCCATTCTGTGGAGAAGTGCACTGGGCAGATGGCTTCTGAACTAAAAGAACATTAGCCACCACAGGGAAAGCCCCGGAGCTGCAGAGCGCTATGCTCTCAGAAGCCACGTGTGAGTGCACAGTGACTGAAGATCTGGATGCGCCAGAGCACCCCACTCCGATCAGAAGTCCTGCCCTCAGGGGAAACAGGACAGGAGGTTCCACTGCCAACTGCTGGAGAAGCAGAAACAAAATCTGACTGGGCCAATAACGAGCCACCAGAATCAGAGTGGCATGCTCGGCCTGTAACTTGACCAGATCCTGCTGTATGAGAGGGAACACAGAGAAAGCGTACAGAAACCTTCCTTTCCATAAGAGGGACATGGCGGCTTGTGAAAACTCAGGCCCTGGAGCAAGCAAGCAGAAACACAGCAGTTTTGTGATGTATGGAGACTCAAACAGGTCTATGTCTGGACAAACCCATTGTTTGTCCACGACAGAGTCTGAGAGTTCCCATTCATGGCAGAGTGCACAGGATCGACTGAGGTGATCCACCAGTAGTTCAGGGTACTGAGTAGGAATACTGCTGACAGGAATATGTTGAGTTCCACTGCTCAATGCCAAACTCTCATCACCTCTCAACAGAGGGTGCACAAATGAACCCCGCACTGTGGATTAATGTAGTACATCACCAACATGTAGTCTGTGCAAATCAACAGCTGATTCCCTAGAAGGAGGATGGCAAAGGCCTGTAGGCCATGCAGAACAGCCCTCATCTCCGGAGTGTTGATGTCAAGCACTGTATTCAAAGGGCCCTGGGTTCTGAAGAGGCCCAGACCCACCCTGAATCTGAGGCGTTCATGATCATCACCAGCAAAAAAAAAAAAGGGGGAAGAGAGAAATCACCCTTAGGAATGGGAATCCCATCTCTAGGTTGGAACGGTCCAACCACCAGAGAAGGGAATGACTGAGAGGAAGAGTGACCTGTAGCAGATGCTCCAGCTTATGTGACTGCTGAGCCCACTGCACCCTAAGGAAGCACTGCAGGATCCTTATATGGTGCCGGGCCAGCGGGACAGTCAAGATGACGGTCACCATCAGGCCGATTAGTCTTAGTAGACAGCAGGCCGACACAATCTCTGGAGACCACCAACTGTGTCTCCAGTACTGTGGCACAGTCCAAAGGCAGGAACCCCCAACCAAGACTTGTGTCCAGAACCACTCCTATGTACAGGAACCACTGACAGGGGGTAATGACGGACTTTAGCTCATTAAGCAGCACGCCCAGCTGGTTGAATAAGTGCAGAGTCTGAAACAGTGTGTATACAATGGCTTCTCAAGATGGGGCCTTTAATAGCCAACTATCTATGTGAGGGAAGACATACAGACCCCCTCTGTGGAGGGCAGCAGCTACTGTGGCAAATACTTTGGTAAAGACACACAGTGTTGGGCACAATCCATACGGCAAAATACAAAATTGGTAGTGTGAGCCCTGAAGCATTAAATGCAGATATTTTGAGCAACTTGCAGGTTTTGACATGAGGATATAAATCCTTTATGACCAGTGCAATCATTCTGTAACAGGAGAGGCAGGAGGGATTGTAAGGAGACCATTCTGAATTTTTTGTATTCTATGAACAGGCTCAGTCCCTGAAGTTCTAGTACTGGCCTCAAATCCCCGGTCCATTTTGGAACCAGGAAAAAAACAGCCTTGATTTGTTTCTGAAACAGAGACTAAATACCACAGCTTGTTTGAGAAGAGAGGATTGAATCTCTTCCAATAACAGGGCAAGATGTCCCAGAGAGTACCTGTTCAGCAATTTGTGAGGTGGGGGGTACTGAGGAACAGTAAGGAGCTCAAAGCTCCAAGGCATGTCTGTGCTAAAACAACCTCCAATACCCAAGCATCTGTAGTTATCTCCCTCCACTGTGGCAGAAAGAGGGAGATGTTCCCCAAACCTTCACCAGAACTTCCTAAGGCAGTGAGAGTGAAAGAAGAGGAGGGGATTCAGAAGGCATCAGGGGTACCAGGGGCACTGGTAATGGTTTGACCTTTTATAAGTCTGGTATGGGCACCTGGGGGATGTTTGTAGCCTGGAAACAGGAAGGCTGAGGTCTCTGGGAACCACGATTGAAGCCTCTGGAATAACCATGGCCTGGACAGGCATAGGACCTGCAAAAAGAACCATGACCCCTTCCTCAGGGTTGGGTTTCAACATATGAAGGGATCTTAAGAGTCATTCTAGAAGACTGCAAATTTCATAGAGTATTTTCAACGTCTTTGCCAAACAAGTTTCCTCTGAAAGTAGCATTCATTACAGATTATACAAAATCACACATGCCCCCACAATGCAAAGCATCATGGGCTGCATATGCGAATCACCACAGAATGTTATGCTGGTCCAACTTTAAAAAAATTGCATGGTGCCAAAAGGCCTCTCACACAGTTTGCAAAGGGTGCTAACAGAAGACACAGACACGTGTTTCGTCCTACCAGGACTCATCAGTATGCCTCGTCTGTTTGACACCCCAGTGGAATGGACCAGCTACCCCTAAGGCAGTGTGCCTGGGATATATTGTGGTGAACCCACAATATATCCCATTTTGCTTAAAGTTGGATCAGCATAACATTCTGTGGTGATTCGCATATGCAGCCCATGATGGTTTGCATTGTGGGGGCATGTGTGATTTTGTATTTTCTTGAAACTTGGCTTCCCAGCCAAATGCCCTTTGGGGTAACCCTTGCCTCAGTGTTTACGCACAGAGGTTCTTTGTCTTATTCATTACAGACTGTTGCACATCACAGGACAAACAAACCACTCTAAGTCAAGAGCGGCGACAGAGGCAGACCTCAGAGGTATCACAGGAGGGCCTGAGCAGATGCCTACCTGCTTCCCGGCCATTATATATGGTTTGCAGAGCCGGCATTTTGTCTTGGTCACCTTGCAATGTTTCAGCCAGGATGGCCAAGGCAATTCTGATATTTGAGTATATATGCCTGATTTTGCAATTTTTAGGTCCAGGAAAGCAGAATAAAAAGTTATCTTCCCTATCACATCCAGCTTCCATGATTCCTTGTCTGAAAGAAGATAGCTCATGTGCTTAGGAGCCTTGGACCTGTCGTAAGCAGCCATTATTACAGCAGAGTCTGTTTCAGGCTGTGAAGACTAATAAGGTTTTGCAGTAGGAGCTGCTGGATATTGTTTATCTGCCTTCCAGGGAACTGTAGGCAGTTCAGCAGGCCTGTGCCAGGCTGCTAAAGTAGCGTGCTCAAGTGCAGAATGCACAGGAGGAATGATAACAGAAGAAGGGGCTGAAACCTCCAAAAGCTCATACAGATTCTTCTTGGAAGAATCCTGCTCTTCAGTTTGGAACTCCAGTTTAGCCTGAACCTGTTTGAGGAAGGCTTGAAAAGAGGCATATTAAGGGGGAGCTCGAGTGTGGATCTTGAGCTAACCCCATTTATAACTTCTTCCTGTTGATATATGGCCGACGCCTTCTACTCCTCCATGTATTCTGAATTACATTCCAGTTCTTCAGTAATATCAACCATTATACCAAGTGTAGTATCGGCGGCTGAGGATCAATGGGACAGGGAGACAACAGAAGAGGAGCCAATGACGGGAATCCAGTTGACAGTGGCCTTTCTAGGCCCAACACAGAGGCAGGGACAGAAAATGGAAATGTCGACTATGGGCCAGCCGGAGGTGTCAGTGAAGGCACTGGCAGCAATTGGTGAAACAGCTCCAACATTGTTCGATACAATGCCTGTGCATCGACGGAGCCCAAAAGGGGTGTCGATGGCTAAGCCATCAACGGGACAGTGCTCAATGGCAGATTGTGCGAGTCCCCAGGCAGGGAGGACAAGCAAATGCCAGATCCATGCCTTGCTGGAGGGGGGAGGTAGGTGGCAGGCCCCAAGGCTGGAGCCTGGGACCTGCCCCATCTAAACAGGAGAATGGAACGGCTGACAGAAGCATCTAGTCCCCTTCTGCACTTGTCCTTTTCAGAATGGCAGTGTTCTTTCCCCCTCAATTTTGAAGACATATCCTTTTTCTTCGATGAGTCGGTGATCGCTGTTGTAGACCGTAGAGATCGACAGCCGAGGAGAAAATGAGAACATAAGCAGGTGATGAAGGTGAAGCCACCTTTGCTGCATCCTGTTTCTTCATTTCTTGTAGCAACAGAAAATTCTGCAATGCTTTCTTGCGACATCTCCTGGTTGTCTGGTTAAAACCATGGCAACTTATGTAGGCTTTAACGTTGCGGTTTGTACCAAGGCAGTGGATACAAATGGAGTGGTCTTCATCTTTAAAAATTTTTAGATCGCCACAACCAGTGGTAATGGAACAGTGGTTCCTTGTTTTTCAGCAGCTGCACAAAACTTAAAATAAATTTAAAGAAGTAGAAACATTAGCAAATACCCGAAAATGTTTGCCAGCATTCTTCAGCAGTGGTGGGACGACAAGTGGTTGACAGTGGCAGAAAGAGCTGAAGAATGCTGGGGATGTCCACATTATGTAAGCGCTGACGAGGCACATCGATGTTGGCGACTCCAGCCTGCAAAAATTTATGGATAATCCTGATGCCTACGGCTTATAGCTCCATGATGTTGCTCAATGGAGGACACATCCTCAAAGATCTTAAAATTACTATGCTGCTGTGACAACAGGAAGGCAGCTTTGGGAACGAACTCAGACAAGAGGAGGAGGAGAACCATTGTGGGAGGGGTGCGGGGTGAGGACGGAGCATCCCAGTGGATGCTCTCCTCCTGGGAAGGTGGATTCAATGCCTCTCTGCAATACCAACACCTGGGTGATGGCCGTGCAGCTGAGGTTCACTGCAGCAATCAAAGAAGGGGGGAGTGCTGCTGCTTGCATGACATAACATGACAGTACTTCAGAGTGACAAGAATAATGGTAACCACTGACTTATGAAAAAGACTGCACCTGCCCCCAACAGCCTACAAGGTTCCTAATCCTCTACCTCCAACCCCGCCCCGGGATCTCCTTCCCCTGCAATAGCTGGCCGGATGTTGAATAATGCCTGCAAAGTGTTGCAATGACTGGGTCCCCCTCACAGGAGAACGAGGGGAGATGGCAAGACTATGACACAACAAGGAGTTTGATGGAATGTGACTGGATGAGGCTCCGTGGCAAGCAGCAGGACTGAGTGCAGGTGGAAAGTAGTCTAGTGTCCCAGGCAGAAGTAAAATAATATGGTAAAACTATCACTATGTATTTGCAATAGGAGACTGAACTATAGCATTACTCAGTTTTAATATATTTGCATTAAGTAGTTAAAATAGAATAAAAAAAAAAGAAAATTAGAATGGTCACAGACAAAAATGATGCCTACAAAAATATATTTGTACGTCATGGCATACTAGATGTACACATTCCAGACATGATCATCTACGGCGCACTACAGGAACATGCATCCAGCACTTCAGCGTGACTTGAGTATGGTCCCAAAACTGTATTTTTTTCAATAGAAGTTGCAGAAGAAACACTTTAAGAAGACCCTAACATCTCAAGGAACAATTTGGGGAAGAGGAGACGGAGAAAAAAACAAACAAACAAACAAAAAAAAAAAAAAACACACACACACCATTTTGTGACTATTTTAAGCCAAGATACTGTCCTCATATTTGTTGATTTCTCTGGAATACAAGCAGTCACTAGTCTTTCAACTGTCAGCAGTAGCTATGTGCAGAAAAGATCAACCCTCAACATCAGTGGCCATCGGCCCCACCCTGTTATACAAGGAATTGCTCTTCACTCCTGCAGTGAAGGATTTTGCACAGTACATTTCGTGACAGGTGTAAAACAGCATGGGTAAATGAGGCCATTTGGCTGACTGACACAAGCCACATGCCTGGGTAACTTTTCATCATAGCTACACAGGTACAATTATTTTTTGCTTTGAAAGTCATTTTATATGCATAATATAAGACACCAGGGATGTGTAGTTAAGGCCAATAATTGCACTTCTCAGATGTGTTTAAAGGTACTTGGTACAACCACACAGCTGTGGCATAATTACGGGCCCATAATTACATAAAACGCAGACAATGAAACTCAGGCTACCCACTGCCTTGGCATGGCAATATCCAAGGGTAAAGACAGAGGAGCTGTTCCAAAGATTCATGAAAGAAACTCCAGAAGAAGAAAACAGACGGCCCAGCTACTAAATTAGTGCTCCTTCACTTCAGTATTTATTAATATTTGCCCAAAACAATCACCAGTGTTTCGGAAATTACCACCGTCAGGAAATAATGGTTTTCAAAGTAAATACCCAGCTTCAGGTAGCATGGGTGGGGGCTGCCTTTCTTGCCCGAATGCCAAGCAGAACGGGACCAATGACATGGTACTGTTTACTTAAGGATGGCATTAGGAGAGAGATAAAATGGGCCTTGAGAACTGGTGTTAACATATAAGGCATTGTTTAAGACATCTCCTTCTATCAGAAGTATACGTATAACCAGACATTAAGTTTAAAGAACACCGTTCCCTGACGTAGTGGTAAGTCACGAAATGGTGACCGTTTTGCTATAATGTTAATAAATATTACAATTGTAACCCCCAGATGGCGCTATCCCAGCGGCTA
Source organism: Neoceratodus forsteri (assembly GCA_016271365.2). NCBI lineage: Eukaryota > Metazoa > Chordata > Ceratodontiformes > Ceratodontidae > Neoceratodus > Neoceratodus forsteri. The sequence continues at coordinate 948,450,084 of CM028136.1, read as the reverse complement.
CTACCCCTGCCTGATTTGCCACTAACAGGTTGAGGGGCCTGGATCCGATGGCGGGTGCCTCCACCCAGAGGTCAGGGTTTGCAATAGTTAAACTAACTTGGTCACAGCCCTCTGGGACACTGCAACCACCCTTTCTTCCCACTAGTGGCCCACACAATATATCAGAATTACCTTCACAGTATACACTTACCCCCAGGACTGGTTCAGGCACTGGGACCTCCTGTAAAATAAGATACAGTGCAACAATCACAGTACAATACTTTAACATAGACAAATGCCTCAGGCAGTATAACTTTGCTGAAATAAGCAGCTCTGATTTATTTAGGGGGAATATAACAAGGACAGGGGGAAATCAGGTTAATTAGCTTATCACTTCACTCATCTACCTATGGCTCTATGCACAGGCCTATCCCTACCAGTTACTGTCCCTGGGTACCCAAGCCCTAGTGGCTAGTCCAAACCGTGGCAGATGGTAGGGGCCCTTTCACACGGAGAAAAGAAAAATTAGCTAAACAGTCAGCAGTACAGTAATTCCATTTGGATTTAATGTGGCAATTCAACAGGGAGCGACCCTGAATTAGTACTCACGACCTCCAAACAAGATAGGGTCCTTCAACATCAGCAGGGCTACTCTTGAGCTCCACGAGACTCCTCAAACATTTATATGGTAAACAGTAACAGGCAAAAGTCCTTTAATGGCTGCAGGATTCACTTGAGGTACACAAACCTCTTCACACATTTATATGGCAAACAGAAAGTACTATACCAGGCAGGCTGCTTCTCTATCCCGATCGCAATTACTGCACAATACCCGGGAGAACACACAGCAGATCCAGTTCCTGACAGACCTAGCGCAATTCAGCAATTTCTCCAGTCTTCTACAGGGTCAGCCTGGTTTCTACTCTTCAGATATCCTTTGATTCTCTTCACAGGACGGATTCAGTCCTAACAAGCAGTTACACAAGCTGCAGACCGGAACTCAGGGCCTTACACACGCTTTCCCGACTAAAACTGCACAACGAAAAGCACAGGGCTCCTTCCTCTTCACTGCCAGAGCTCAACTGAAACTCCAGCAGACAAAACCGGCACTTCCTTTGAGTTCCTCCCAGTTCTTGGCTGGATTGGCTGTCACTCACAATAGACTGCCCTGTTGGTCCAAAAGGTGCCAAGTCCAAACTACATCTCCCAGAGTCACTGCCTACAATCCTCTTGTGGCTGGCTCAGATTATGAGTCCAAGTTCTGATTCGTCCAAGGCACCATTTTAGAGCTACCTTAACCCACACTGATTGGTCCAGTTCAGCAGTTCAAAACTAGAATGGGGAACTAGGCAAACACAGTTCTGACTGCAAAGAAAACAGGTTAGACAAACTGTATTTTCATTATTACTCTAAATGATTTCTGGCAAACAGTTACATCTTTCAGATAGGTTCCCTTTGCACTCTTAGTGACTGCAAAAATGGAGTGAACTGGCAGCAGCTCGAGTGGTACTCAAGCAGAGAAGCACACAGTCCCCCCATACAAACTAATTATGTCTGCAAGCAAACAGCTCTTAAAGAGACAGTACCAGAGGCTCTAAAAACACTCACTGATAAATGGCTTAAACGCCAAACACCATTCAGGCTTGGAGCATTCAAGCAAGCTCCTGGAAGTCTTTTGGGAACCCCCATTTGCAGGGGGGTTACACAATGAAGGAACATTAATTTAGGAATCAAGCCTTTGGTTCTTTTCTTTTGGAGCCCATAATTACACACACTGCCGTGTTTCACTGCTTACGAAGAAGCACATGATTTTGCAACTGCCACTTCTTTATCTTACTGTACTGCACTATAAACTAAACTCTATGCAGCAGTGAGTAGGGAAATGGGCAGACTAGGCCGGCCACGCAGTCCTTATCTTCTGACAGAGTCTATGTTTCTATGATACTATACCAAGGAACCCCCATGCAGACAAGATACTGCATCTGAAGTGCCATCCTCCATCTGTTTCAGCACATTTCAACTAAATAAATCCTTTTTTTATTTATTTTCTGTATTTGGCTCCCTTGGTTTACTTATAGCTATGCACATGAATACAAAAACAGGACCAATACCCGCATGACTTCTTTTGCCCAGGCTGCTTGTCTGCGTGTGACATCACAGTCTGTTGCTGTGGAAACGTTCCAGACGTTACATGCACGGGCCTGTGAAGTCTGATCTAGAAAAGCAGCCAGAGCATATTAAGTTTGTGAGACAGTGGTCCTGTTTTTATGTTATTATGCAGAATTACAATGAAACACACAAAAAATATGCGAAACAGAAACTGTGTTTAAAAATGAGATTTTTCAAAGTGTTTCTTGAACGGTCAAGTGCTCTTACTGATCACTGTGCTCGTCATTGGGTGATGCCTTGCCTCCAGCTCCCATCCAGGGTGTCCTCCTAGTGGGGTCAGTGACTTCATCAACCACGAAACCTAGTCCCACCAGCTTGAACCCCCCCCCCCCCCAAGGTGGGGTATCATTTTCAGAAGCCTCCCCTTATGGCATATTCCAGGCGAACATGAATCTCCAAAATGTGGTCCCTGGAAGCCCATCATTTCGGAGTGCACAGTGGATGTAAGCAGTGGCACCCTTGCTCATCATCGTGCCACTAATGGCTTTTTTCCCCAGCCCTCCTCCCTTGGCATGAGTGTGCACTCTCAAAATGGCCGGGGGAGGTGCCAGGCAGAGTGTGGTCACCCACGTTGCCAGTGGTGCCTCCACTATGCCTCTACCATGTGTCTCTAGGAGCAGTGCTACGGTAAGCTGCCCCGGGACAACAGCGGCCTGGCAGACACTACAAATCCTCCCTGCTGGACTCCGCTCTTGACATTCTGGCCTCGAGCCGCAAACATGGGTTCAGAGTGCCAGAGCAGTCCCACACTGTTCAGCCCCACAGAGCCAGCAAAATAACAGGTGCCCTTTAAGAAATCTTCACTAAGTCAGAACTTGAGAGCAATGTGTGTATCTCTGTGTCTTTGTTTTTGGGGGGCCCTCTGGCTAGTATAAATAGGTATATAAAGTACTTCTGCCGCAAAAAGGTTACGCTTCCTTTGGTGGCTAGACTTGCGTAATCTTTCTGTAGATCAGTTTGTAATGTAAAAGAAATTATACAATATACATTAGTGTTTTTAGGCTAGATAAAAAACACAATTTGAGCAGAAAACACCAATTACTTTGATAAACTTTTTATTTCCACAGCAGGATACATCATAAAATTTATCTAGCGAGTTGGGTAAATCACAAAGAACCTTTTCTGCCTCCTGTGCCTAGTCATTGATAGCCATCCAGCCAACATGAGTCACCTTTAAAGAAAAAAAAAAAACAGTGCATGGCAGCTGCCTATGATTCAAATCTGCTTGGCTAAGGAAAACGTTCACTTTAAAATAAAATAAAACCAGCTGAGAAACACTAATGTATAGCATGTAAACTGGAGACATGATGGATGCTTATAAGATAAGACATTTATCTTCAATCGTGGTCACTGACCTCTTCTGACCCAACTCGAGACTTTGCCACTCTGGAAGGTCAAAAGGTCACTGTCCACTCATGAAGATAAATATACCTCATAAGCACCCATCATATATTTCCCCATCTATTCAACATACATCTAGCTCTTCACAGCCTTCTGTTAATAGATCGATTCTACTGCTAGTTTAAAATAAATTCAATTAGTACATAAAACGGGCATATAAAATTTGTAATAAGAGGGCATTCCGCTCGTTCACATCACTGAAGACCAAATACAGAGTAATTAAACATACATTTTGTACATGCCTCCCAAGTCCTCGTTCTTACCTAATTTCTTGTCTATTTCATCCTTGGATCCTCCGTCAATGGCAAGTGGCTGTATTCTACCTCCAAGCCACTTGCCCACCTCATTATACCAATTTTTTACCAGGCTAGAGGGTGCCACTACGATCACTTTCTCAAGTTCTGGCTTGGCATCCGGGCTCTGCCGCAGCAGAGTCCACATCAAAGTAATACATTGGAGGGTCTTTCCCAGGCCCATTTCGTCTGCCATTATGCAGCCATAGCTTTCTGGGATGCGTCTGCCAGTTACACACTCCCACATGAATTTTACACCCTGCAAAGACAAGATGGTGGCATTACAGCTGAATAGTTTTTAAGGAGTCAGAGACTAGTAGTGCATCACACCATTAAAATCGGAACTGCTTTTCAAGAGGGTATTTTAAGGCACTGTATTGAACAAGTTGGATTGACAAACACAGCTGAATGTCTAGGTATACAGTACAGTCTTCAACAGATTTTCCAGTTTCCTGTAAAGCAATTACAGCTGGTAAGAAAACAAAAAGGATAATATTAAATGCATGCTAAAACACGGAAAATAGAATCCATATTTAACCAAAAGTCTTCAAATAATTGCTATATCTGTGAGAAAGGAAAACTGGGGGGAGGGAGGGATCCACTGTAAGAGGAAAAAAAAACAAAACAAAAAAAAAAAAAAACTAACAACCGACAAGTTAAAGCCCAACTGCAGATTGTACACCTATTACAAACGTCACTGTTTTTCCCCATAATACAAGGACAATCAGGCCTTATTCATCACACATGAAAAGAAGAAACTGACGCTTATGTACAGGTTTTTGTAATGCTCTCCTAATTGATAGTTTCACAGAAAATCCACGGCCGGGAAAAGCAGGCACTCAAGACCTTACCAGAAAAAAAAAAGTATCTTCAGCTACAGTAACTCAAAACGTTGATTAAATAAAAAGAATTTTAAAATACTCCAAAGCCATGGCTTTTAATCAACATTTTGAGTCAGCTGAAGACTCTTTCTGGGAAGGTCTTGAGTGCCTGGTTTTCTCTGTGCTTTACTATGGAGTACCAACCATTTCTGTTACGTTTCCTTAAGTCACACTGTTTCACAGCAAATCCCACAGCCATTTTAAGACCAGCTAACAGAGTCTTGGGTGAGTGCTGATGTCATTCCGGCAACAATGACATCATTTTCCTTAAGGTGCTGGCAGCTCAGTATACACACACACACACACACACACACACACACACACACACACACACATACATACACACACTGTATATATACACACACACACACACACACACACACACACTACTGTACATCAGATCGTAAAATGGCAACAACTCATGTTTACTTATCACTGTCTGAGGATCTTTGCCTACTGAATTTTATTAATACACCATTACAGATGTTTAGTTACTTTCGCAGATTAATCAGTAATTTTGGACGGACAATACTTTGTTTGAAATAAGGTCAAAACTGTGGGGCTTCACTCAGGCCTGGAAGAGAACAAAGGAAACAAAAATGTTCATGTTAAGACCTGCCAGGTTCTCGTTTATTTTGGGAGGAAGGGAGGGGTGATACAGAGCACAAAGTGTTGGCGACTTGGTGATCAGCTTAGGGAAATTGGCCAGATATTTACTCATGGTGTTTTAATATTTTGATTAATAAAAGCCACCATCAGAAAACTGAAAGCAAAGACTAATTTTTTTGAATGACACAATCTTATGTACTCTGCACGTAGTGAGATGCCAGGACCTTGAGGAAAAGGATGTAGTCGTCGTTTAAACTACATCAGCGCTCACCCAAGGTTCTGCCAGATGATCTGAAAATGTCAGAGGGATTTTCTGTGAAACCAGGCAGTAACATAGCATCTGGACATGAGAAATGATAGTTTCTGCACTTTACCTGCAATATATGTGGACGGCTTGTTCTCATGTTGAGCAAATAAAAATGTTAAACATTTTAAAAACCACTGCAGTTCATCTTTAAGAAAACTCAGCCCCACAGTGCCAACATCACAATCACTCCACATCACACTTACACAAAAACAAATCTTTAAAAAACAAACAAAAAACCCTTCTAAACTGCCCAAATGGGCACACAATACTGCAGTGTTCTGTAACAGTGGCTGCCTTCATCGGACATTCACCAGCAACCGCCTCGCTACACCAGCTACCATCTTGTTAAAGCAATTTTTAGCTCACCACTTGGTTCACCAATGAACACAGACATTGCAGCACCACCACGCTGTCCAGGTGGTGCGTCCATGGCAACAAGCTATAGAAAAGCGCACAACCGCTCTAAAAAAAAAAAAAAAAAAAGGCCTACAAACTTTCATAAATGTTTCTTTTCATAAGCATTATTATTAAAGTAAAGGTACCCACAAAGTGCAGCCTTATTGCATAAATGAAATAAGACGAGGGAACCTCATGTGATAAACTATTTATCTACAGACATGCTGTCTGACCTCTGACACCTCACTTGTCCTTAAACCACTGGTAAGGTTACCCGACACACACACACACACTAATTTTTACAGAATTTTGTTTTCTACCACCGGTCCCACTTCTTGCCTCCCTGCCCCCTCACCTGCTATCCCAAAAGGGGATGGACCACATCACTGCCAAAACTGGCGATGCACCCTGGGCGAGCTAGGGCCTGGTGCCTGCGCCTCCACAGCTTCCAACCAATGGCCCAGATAACAGGAGTTCCTTGCAGAATAGCTCTCCTCCCCCCCTAGACCACCAAGGGTCCATTGTTCTTTAGTAAGTTCATAACTTCCACCATGCAAGAGAAAATACTGTACATCTTTGGGATTGCCTAGCTTCCTCCTAATGCAGCTAGCTGGGATCACCGTTTGAGGATTCCACCCCACAACAGCCCTTCCAAGCAGAAAACGACCGGCTTAATCGCTAGATCACTCAAGTGGTTTCATATACATTTTTAATTCACATCACCCCTTTCGTCAACTTCCCACCCCATCCCAGTTTGCTATCTTCCACTATGACACCAACCGTGAACACAGGGGGTTATCTCCATCACCTTTACAAATACTGTATTCATTTTTTTCCCTGTTATTTTCATCCCACTTCACAGTGATTGGAGCCATCTGCCTGCTGTGCCTTACGGGTGGGGAGCAGGATATGCTGAGCTGACCTGCAACATCAAGAGGTGCACATTCAGCAGGACAACAGCAGCCCTCCTTACAAACACAGTTCTCCCAAATGGTTGCCCAATGTGTTACACTACTAACCTATCCAGGCCGAGTCTTTCATAGATATCTTTTTCTCATAGTCGAGATACTGTCTGGAATTTACAACACTAGCATCATAAATGCATAGTAACTAAAAGAATGAATTACCTCTCTTTGATGTGGCCGCAGGACTCGGGTGAGGACTGGGTCAACCACAACGTGTACTGGAAGTTTCTCTCTGCAGAATTAAAGATTAAAAAAAAAATAGCATCAAGCTACAAGAGATAGGGGGTACATAATCAGGAGTCATGTTTTCCGGCTAGCAGAGCTAGTGACTGGGAAAGTCTTGTGTCACCCACAGACCTCCCACCAGCCCAGCCTGGCTGGCAGGTCAGTGTCAAGTGTGGACTACGGATGGATTCGCCTCTTGATTAGACATACTTTCTAAGAAAATGTTTGCAGAAATTGGCTACTCAAATGATTACACCAATATTTACATAGGACAGACTCAATGGAATGCTAAAATACACTTACCTGCATAATCCATAAAGAAAAACAACTTGTTAGTAATATATACTCTTGTAATAATTTACTGTGCAGTACATCACCAGTATTAATCTGCATGTGGTATATATGTTCACTTCACGCTACTGTGCAACTAAAGGTAAGCCCTAGAAAGAAAATCCATATAATTTCTTTTTAAATTATAAATAGTAGCATGAAGCACAACACTCCCTGCATTGAGCAGTTTTTCATTCTCCTGTCCTCAGAGTCCGCCCAACAGCAGCCCCCTGGATCTTCTCATAGACTTATTGGTTTTCCGCTATATACACTGGACCACAATGTGGTGGGTGGCCAGCCGAGGTCATACTATAGCCTGCGAGGGGTGCCAAATGTAGTAACCCTATATTCCTCAGTTTTTCTCCTCAAGTATGGCGTATAGGGATGTGTGAGGCAGAAATTCATGCTCCAGCTCTTCCGCTCGGCGCACTGTACTGCTGCACTCCTGCCTGGCCTCAGACGAGCAGCAGTCTCTGCAGCAGCAGCTGAGGTTCCCCTTCCCCAAGCGAGGACAGCTGCCATCAGGCGTTCGATCCTCTCTCACCTTGCCAGCCACTGAGCAATCCTGTTCGTTCCTGAACATGGTTTGTGTGCCAGAACAGAATTTTGAGGTTCTCACAGTTTGGTTACAGACCAGTACAGCAGGAATACTTTTGCCTAAAATGTTAATTTCTTAGGCAATATCTTGAGTGTCATAAATGTGACTTCACATTCATAATGATGTGATATCTATACAAAGGGAAGAATAAGAACGCCTCAAAGAGAGAAATGTATCTATGTTGAATAAACCACAAATAACACCGCAGCAAGACTAACACACCTCAGTCAGTTTAAAACCACTCTCATAGCCAGCCCGGTTGTGTGACAGTTGGCTGAGAGGGCTGCACACCCTACGACACCCGGCAAGCCAGGTTGAGGAGCGGAGGGGATCGAGCATCCGGAGGACTGCTCCCCTCCTGGGGTGGGCTCCTGGGGTATGTCCCGCCTCCACAGCGGCTCCTGGTGGAAATCAGGAGCCCTACAGGAAGCAGGTGGGGCTTGACACAATGTCAGAGGACGGAGCGGGCGCGGGTGGCTAGCTGCACGTAGATGTGCTGCTAGCATTGCACATTCACACTGTTGGGGAGAGAAATACCCTGGTGGCCTAGCAGAAGTGAAGGGGGCTTCAGTGTCCTGCCCACATCTCAATGCGCGATCTGAATTCCTTGTCTCCTATCATAACCCTCAGGGGTCCTTGGTGGCCCCTCCCCTTGGGGGTGATCGGGGGGGGGGCTGGACTGAGTCGAGGAGTGCCGGAGAGGAGACCGGGCAAGGAGGGCTTCAGCCAGGGAGTAGAGGCCGCTGACGAGTGGGTTCCCTGGAGAAATGCTCTAGGCCTCCAGTGAAGAAAACAGAATTGGGAAAAAAAAAAAAAATTGCTCCCATAAACACCCTTGCCCTACAGGACAGCTGCAACTGTCCTACAAGGCCTGTTAACCAATCCCCAGCTCTGTGTCGCCATGTCCTGCTACTGGCCTGGTAACTATTGCTTCATTACAAAACGGAATGTCAAAGTCCCCTCTCTCCTTCCACTACCTCAACTACCTAATCTCTGCTGAAAGTCTCCTCTCCCCCTCCACTACCTCACCTCCCAATCCTCACCCTACCTCTTCCCCCTTACCCGACTCACACCCATCTCTCCTATGCACTTTGAATGCTGGCATACTCTAGATAGGGGTATAACCAACACTTGTATACATGTTCCTCATTGTACTGAATTATTGATGATGCTTTTTTGCTGCAATGTGTTCCCCCTTTCTCGATTGTAATTTCTGTGTCTTTCCCCGGTTTGTTGTTGTCTTTATTGATGAGGAACCTTTGTAAAAGAGCTTTTAGCTCAACGGCAGTATTTCCGACAGTCAAATAAATAAAATAAAATGCTTCAGGAGTCCATAGGTATCAATATTCAAATCATCTGTAAATTAAATCAAGGTAGCAATCATTTCATGGATAATGGTTGCCACTTAGTGACATCACTTTCCCTTTCAAAATTCCATGAAATAGCTTCTGCCTTGATCTGCTTTACAGATAATTTAGATATTTTATACCTCAGGACTGCTACAGATAAACCAACTCCTAAGCCCAATAGCTTTTTTGAAAGATCTTTTCACACGTTTTCAAAATGTGACAGTACACCCAGCAATGTTTTCTTCCTTTTTAAGTAATTTTAAGCAATTCTCAGACCTATAAATAAATCCATTTCTGTGCATACATGCTATGAATGGTTTCAAAAGAGATGAATGACTCACTTGTCTGCTTTGAGCTGGTCATGAGCGCTCAGAGGTGGAGGTTCGAACAGAACCAGAGCACCATCTTCATAAGGATCATGGAGAGCACGTCTAGCACCTGCACGCTTGACACCTAGCGCCTTCAAGCCCAGGGATCCTTAAAATCAACATTCCACAGAACTGGGTTTACTTCTATATTCACACATATTTTACACTGGCAAAGTTGCAGTCACATGACTAAAACAAATGAATTTTAGTTTCTCGGATTACAGAGGCCAGTCTATGGAGATGGTCTAAACTGGAAAACATGAAATGTTCACACCAAAGAAGAGAAGGACAAGGATGGGCATGGTAAAGTAAGAAGAGTGGCCGAGTGGACATGAGGAAATGTTTTGACAAGTATGGAACAGTAGAACAAGGGAGCACAAAGTAAGGCTGTGAGGGAGTAGTACAGTAGGCACCAGGAAACTATTTTTCACTCAAAGGCCGGTGAATCTGTGTTAACAGGTTGCCAGAGGAGAAGGCTGTAGAAGGAGGGAGTGGGGATAACTTTAGAAAGTATACTGCCAGCCTTGTGGCCCTGGGCAATAGGGGATCGCCTGTCACACTGGCGACCCAGGTTTGTGTCCAAGCCCAGGGACAACCGAAGTGACAACCAGCAGGCAGGGCTTGCTTTCCTCCCGGTGGTGGAGGTGGTGGTGTCAAGAATGCACTGCCCTTTGGCAGCTTCTGGTGGTCGGGCACAGCATCACGCTTTGTGGCGTGGGAGACCACACATCACATGTGCGATCTGCCAGGATGCTGTGGCATGCATCCAAAGTAGCTGCCGGCCTATCCTCCCATCACCATGATAGCCCGGGCACGCCCGTGCTGTGCCTTCGCCACCCCCCCCCCAGGCAAGGATTGAAGAAGGTGCTTTTGAGCACTGGAAAGTGTCCTCTCCTGGTAGCCCTGGGGATGGCCCCCCGCGAAGGGATGTGTTAGATAGTTGGGGACTGCAAGAGGAGGGTAGCAGATGTAGATTGTGGCAGTAGGGCTGGCTGCGCAAACAGAAGCCAGCTACATTGGCAGGGTTAGGAGTTAAATTAAAAAAAAACAAACAAAAAAACACAAAAGTATAGTTGCTAGATTTCCAAAGGAGCAGACTATCACTGGACAAATCACTGTTCAGGGCATCATTTTAAATCAAATGCTAAAACAGCACAGTTACAGGGACTGTTGATCTAATTTTGTCCAGCAGACTAGGTTTCTCAACAAAAGGAACATTGCCATATTTTGGTCAAGTTAGGCATTTCTTCATTTCATTTTGGTGAACAGATGGGCATGATTGCCTTTTTTTTTCCTTTAGATAGTGACCAGTTCACAGTGATTATTTCTTGCACAATCCACCACAGAATAAGGAAGAAAATCCAGTGTTGCACTGTGTGTTCCGCCTGGAGTGCAGACAACACGTGCTCCTGGACCCGGTCCTAACAAGACAAGAACAGTTATATAATTCTGACAGCCAACAGGCTGTATTTGCTGCAGGATTCCAATTCACAAACAGGTTACACACTGCAGAGCGAGTAGAAGGCCAGGACGGCTTCTTTTAATGGGAATGTCTGCTATAATCGTTCTATCCTGCATGTTTAATTTGATGCAGTTACAACATTTTGACTAGAAAGGTTACAGCTAACATCTCTAAATAAAAAAAAGGCCAATGTCCCAATATCAGCATGGCATGATGTATAGAACAGCTCTCTACCCAAGGCTGGCATAGCTAGTTCTAATCCTCATATATCATCAGTCCTATGGCCTCACTGTCAGTGACATAATTAATGACCAAGATAAGCCAATCACCTGCTGCCAGATCAGTCTGCTGTGATGTCACAATAAGTGAAGTCACAATGCTGATGAGGTAGGAAAAGAAAAAATTAGATACGTCAGTCTCCAGGTAAAGTATACTGCTCTTCACATTACACCTAATACAGTTGGGTATGAAACCTTCTAATGAACAAATGGAAAAAGAAAATTACTTCTGAAATAAAAAGTAATAATGAATTACATTTAAAAATTTACATTTTCTGTCTGCTGTTTTTCATATTACTAGCCCTTTAAAAAGACACTGACAACCCCTTTGGCCTCAGAATGTCCCTAGTTTAAAATAAACAAACACAAAAACACATGTTTGTTCACAAACTGTAGGGACTGCCGACCTAGCTGGTAGTCTGATTCTGATTCTGCCCTCCATACTGGTGTTACCACACAAAAACATGATTGTTTACATTCTTTGATCAACGCGCACTGCATCCTTCCTGGAGAGAGGATACGAGTGGACAGTGCCTTAGCAGTTGATGTAGTACATCACTGAAATGTCGTCTGTATGGATAAACAGCAGGTGTCCCAAGAAGGAAGGTAGCAAAGGCCTCTAGGACAAGCAGAACAACCCTCATCTCCAGAGTGTTGCTGTGCAGAACTGTATCCAAGGGGGACCACTGATACGGAGTATGGAAGGGACCCCATCCTGAATCTAAATGTCCATCATTATCAGTAGAAGGCAGATAGACAGAGAAAAGGAGATCCTGTCTCCAGGTTGCAGTGGTCCAACCACCAGTGTAGGGAGGGGAGAAGCAGAGGAGTCAGTTGTATGAGACACCCCAGTTCGTCCAAACGCTGAGCCCACTGGGCACGGAGGAACCACTGCAGAATTTTCACATGCGGCTGCGCCAGTGGGACAGTGAGAAAAGCAGCAGCCTTTAAGGCCCATCAGTCTGAGGAGACATCTGGCTGAGACATAGTCGCTGGAAGAGACCAGCTGAGTCTGGTCAACCAACACCATGGCATGGTCTGAGGGAAGAAATGCCTGACCCAGTCCTGCGTCCTGAACTGCTCCAATATACTGAAGATGCTGGCATGGAGGGAACACTGAATTTGGCTTATTCACCAGAATGCCCAACTGCTTGAAGAACTGTCTGGTGCATAAATCTCCTCCATCAACTAAGCCTTCAGAAGCCAATTGCCAAGGTACAAGAAAACATAAAAGCCATTCTCTTCTGAGGGCAACTGCAACCTCTACAAAGCATTTAGAAAGGGCAATACATGAAACTGATAGACAGCTCTGGAGTATAAACCACAGGTACGGTCTATGGAACTTGCGGATCTTGATATGGAGGCAAGCATCCTTCACATCTAGGGCACAGAGCCAATCCCCTTGTAGCAGCAGGGGAGCAGGGACTGTAGCGAGCCCAAGCGGAACCTTTTGCATTCTACAAACAGGTCAAGGCCCCCAAGGTCCAGGATGGGACGTAAAACTCCTGTCCATTCTGGTACAAGAAAATATACAGAACAGTAGCCCCGATTCATTTCTGGAATCAGTTCGGCCTCTAAGGCCTTCCTGTGGCAGAGGGATCACACCTTTTCCAGCAGGAAGGCAAGATGTCCTCAACACTAACAGTTCAGCAAGGAAGGATGTACGAGAGGAGAAGAGAAGAGTTCTAGGGCCATGTCCTTGCTGAACTACCTCTAGTATCCAAGCGTCTGTCATGATCTCCCTCCATTTTGGAAGGAAGAGGGAGATGCACCTCCCACAAGGGAACCCCGATCTGCAGAAGCTGTGGAAGGCAGAAGTTAGTCAGAAGGCTCTGGGGATCGTAGGCACACCGCCAAGACCCACACCTTTGCTGACCTTGGCATGGGCACTGGATGGAGGCCTGGATATAGTTTCAGAACCACAGCTGGGGCCCCCAGAACAGCCACTATCAGGGCAGGAATGGGGCCTACAAAAAGGAAACCCGGCATAAACCCAGAGGCTTAGGATTAAGGGCATGAAGGGACCTCAAAGTCATTTTAGACATCTGGAGGTCCCTCAAACCCAGACAAGAAAAAAAAATTACTCACCATAGTAATGTTGTTTCTTCTAATGGAGTCTTACTGTATTCTGACTCTATGCAGTTAGCCCCAGCACTTGAACTGCTCTGGAGAGGAAAGTGTTAACTCTATGCCAAGGCATAGAACGTTGAGCTCAAGCTCGGTTTTCAAACCTCTGTCTCTGGTACTCCTCAGTGTAATTATCGGATTCTTACGAGCACAATACTAACTATTAAAATAGAAACTGTTTTTAACATTTTTAGCCAAAAGGCAATAAACAAGTTTTTGGGCCCAATAGACTCAAGTTGAGAACCCCCAAAAGAATCCAAGCAGATAGTAGGTTAAAATAATATGTATTTAAAATAAGAATAAAAACCCTCCTTAAGAAGGAGAGGTGACACGGGTACACCTCTGGGGCACAGCACTGAACATGCCAACCCACATACCAAAACAACTAGATTCCAAGGTGGGAGGCAGGGAGAAAGGTCAGAATACGGCAAGACTCCATTAGACGAAAGAATATTACTATGGTGAGTAATTTTTTCTTCAAAACAACATGAAGTCTTGCTGTATTCTGACTATACGCAGACTACCAAGCAGTACCCCTTCTGGAGGAAGGAGTTACAGAACCTATTTTGGGAACAAACTCTACAGCACTGCTGTGCCAAACCTAGCATCTCATCTTGACTGGATGTCAAGAGAATAATGCTTGGTAAATGTGTGAACAGTCTTCCAGGTGGCTGCTTTACAGATTTCCACTAAGGATATGTCTCTAGCTGCTGCAAGCGAAGCAGCTGTACCTCTGGTGGAGTGAGCCCTCAGGCTTGAGGGAGGCTCTTTCCCCAACTTTGAACAACATAATTGGATACAGGAGACAATCCACCTGGCAATTGTTCTTTTAGTGGCAGGTTTACCTTTTCCCACTTCTCCATAAGTAAGAAACAGCTGTGAACAGTAATTTCTATGGGCCTTAGAGTGTTCCATGTAATAAGTGAGGGCCCTCTTCACATCAAGACTGTGTAGTCTTCTCTCCCCAGAGGAAGAATGGTCAGTGAAAAATACAGGCAATGACACAGACTGATTCAAATGAAAGTCTGATACCACCTTGGGAAGGAACTTTCTGTTCGTCCGAAGGACCACCTTGTCCCTATGAAATGAGATGAAATCAGGTTCCACTGATAAAGCCTGTAATTCACTGATTCTCCTGGCAGAAGTAATGGCTACCAGGAACACAGTTTTACAAGTCAAGTATTTAAGCTCAGCTGAAGATAATGGTTCAAAGGGGGCTGCATAAGCTGTGCAATACAGATATTCAGGTCCCAAACAGGAGTAGGCTCCCTAAAGGGTGGATTGATATGAACCAGACCTTTGAAAAATTTCTTGAAAACTGGACGGGAGGCTAGGGAAGAGCTCTTCCCAGCAGAAAGAAAGGCAGATATAGCTGCCAGATGCACTTTGAAAGTGGTAGGCCTGAGGCCTAAACTGTTAAGCTGCACCAAATAATCTAAAGCAGTGGCAATGTCAGCTGAATCTGGCTGAATATGCTTCTGAGAACACCAAAAACCAAATATTTTCCATTTGGAATTGTAAGTTTTTCTAGTAGAAGGTTTTCTACTAACCTTAAGAATGTCCAAGACTGACTGGGAAAGATGCAGACTTGCATATTCTAGCTCCTCAAGAGTCAAGCATTGAGTCAAAGAGTCTGAAGGCTGGGATACAGTGTCCTCCTGAGAAGATGTTAGGAGATTGTACTGTCTGGGAAGACAAACAGGAATTGTCACTGACATTGACAACAGTAGCGGGTACCAAGGCTGCCTGGCCCAGTCTGGAGCCACAAGAATCACTGTGCAAGGCTGAGATCTGATCTTGATCAGTACTCTGAACATCAGAGATAAGGGAGGGAAAGCATATAGAAACCTGTTTGTCCAATCCAATAGGACAGCATCTTGAGGAACAGACCCCAAGAGAGGGGTCTACAGCAAAATAGAGGAAGCTGGTGATTGTCTGGGGCTGCAAAGAGGTCTGTCTCTGGGGTGCCCCATCTCTTGAAAATGGCTTGAAGAATTAGAGGATTCAAGTCCCATTCGTGGTGACCTTGAGAAATTCTGCTGAGTGCATCTGCCAGTACATTGTCCTTCCCTGGGAGATGCACAGCTATCAGGGAAGCCTGAAGGCAATAAGCCAGTGACCATATTTTCATGGCTTCGGTGCACAAGGCCAAGGACCAAGTGCCCCCTTGCTTGTTGTTGTACCACATTTGTGGTGTTGTCTGTCCTGATCTGCACCACTTTCCCATGGATTGTGTTCGAGAATGTCTGAAATGCCCGAAAGACAGCTCTGAGTTCGAGAAGATTTATGTGTAGGACAGACTCCTGCTGAGACCATGTTCCTTGAGCAGGGAGCTGGTCCAGATGGGCTCCCCATCCCAGCAGGGAAGCATCTGTGAGAATCACCGCAGGGACCTGACTGAGGAAAAGAACACCACCTCAGATTGTCCTCCTCCAGCCACCACTGGAGAGCCTGAACCAGAGTCTGAGACACTAGAATTAACTTAGACAGGGGATCTTTTTCTGAGACCAAAAAGACTTTAGATGAAACTGAATGTCCCTCATCTGAAATCTTGCCCCTTGCAACAGTGCAGTGGAAGCAATCATGTGGCCTAGCAACTGTAAGAAATGACTGGCTGGTCGAGACACTAGTGGACGGAAGGAGGAAGCCAGGGTGGTGAGGGACTGTACTCCTGAGAGAGGAAGAAAAGCCTTCGCCTGGTCTGTGTCCAGTTCCACCCCTGTAAATGCGAGAAGCTAGGCTGGTTCCAGAATAGACTTTTCTAGGTTTAGGATGAACCCTAAGGAACCCAGAAGCTTCTGAGTGACCTCTAGAGCTGACTTGACTTGGTCTGAGGACTGACCTACTATGAGCCAGTCGACCAGATAAGGAAACAATAAGATGCCTTGTCTCCTGATAAAGGCCACCACTACTGCCAGACACTTGGTGAACACCCTTGGGGCAGATGTTAGGCCGGAAGGCATTGCTCTGTACTGGTAGTGACCTGAGGGCAACTCGAACCTGATGTACTGTCTGTGGAATGTCTGATAGGTATGTGGAAATAGGCATCCTTGAGATCCAGGGAGGCTAGCCAGTCTCCTGGTCTAAGAAAGGCAAGAATTATTCCCAGAGTCAACATTTTGCACTTTGGCTTTAGTATATGTTTGTTTAGGTATCTTAGATCTAGGGCGGGTTGCCACTCCCCTGTCTTTTTTGGGGTAAGGAAGTATCTGGAATACAGTCCTTTTACCCTGTGCTGATAAGGTACCTTCTCCACTGCTTGCAGAAGCAGTAGAGAGGAGAATTCTGCCTCTAGGGCCTTTTGTCTCCAAAGGAGAAGGAGGAGGACTGAAGGACTTTGCTCTCATTTTTGGGAACCTTTTGAAACTGAGAGCAAGTCCCTGGCTCACTACTTACAGGACCCATTTGTCTGAAGTAATAGACTTCCAGGCCTGGAAACAGTGAACCAGCCTGCCCCCTACTGGAACTGAGGAGGTGACCCTGACTGACACCTCAAGGTGTCTGTTTGGCAGGGGGCTTAGACTGAGTGGAGGACGGAGTTCTGGTCATCCTCTTCTGCCTCTTCCCCTAAAGAATCCCCTCTGCTGAAAAGAAGAGGAGGCCTGTGCTTGGTATAAAGGCATATGAAAAGGCCTGCCCCTGCCAGCCCTAGATTGCTGCTTTTGAGGAGTGACCTGCTTTTCCTTGGCTGCAGCACTGCTGTAGGTGGTCCTGTACTCATCCATCTTTTTCATGTAAGCCTCTGTTTGCTCCCCAAACAGAGAATTACCAGTGACAGAAAAATCCATGGCCTTAGTCTGGGTATCCTGTGACAGACTGGTACATCTGAGCCAAGCAAATCTCAAGGAGACATATGTAGCCATAACCCTGGAATGTACATAATTCGAGTCCACAGCAGCACGAAATTGGACTTTTAATGCCTCAATACCATCTGCAGCCACCTGCTCTAGCTCCTTGGCCAGCTGGGAAGGGGCATTGTTAGCCAGCTCCAGAACCATATCCCCACATAGATTTCTGGTACCTGGCTGTATATGCCATATCGGTAGACTACTGGAGTCCCAAAGAGGATGCCAAGTACTGTTTCTTTGCCATGGCATCCACTTTCCTGGAATCCTTATCTGGGAGGTGAGATGCCAAGAGGATTTTAGCCTTGTCACAGGCTGCAGCTTGCACTACCCCAACAAGACTGCAATGATTTGTAAGGAATTCCATCCCAGGACCTGACAAGGTATACCTCTTGTCCATTTTCTTATCCACAGGAGGTATACATGTGGGAAACTAAATCATTTTTTGTGTCTGCTTCCTCGGGGATTTGTGCAAAGGGCTAGACACCCTTTTGGACTCTGGGACATCCATCATCTCCACATAGTCAGGTTCCTCCTGATCCTGTTCCGCCTCTTCCACTGGAGCTGAAGAGTGTCAGCCACTTTCTTGTAAAACAAGAAATGGGAGAGGGACTCAGTCTGGGAGGAGACACATTGGAAGGCCTGTCTGGGGAGATGTCAGGCTCTACTGGCTCATCTAGGTCCTCCTCCTCCTCTTCTCCTTCCCAATCACCCTCATAAAAAGCTTCAGGGTCAGAAGCAGAAGCACCTGACTGAACCGATCATCTTTGTGTCGGTTCGGTCGGAACCCGGGCAAAGCAGTTGGAACACGGGGACCGGGATCCGAAACTGCTGACTTTCGCTTTTTCTTAGCAGGAACCGATTCCGCAGAAATCGGCTCTCCTTTTGCCCGAGGAGGTATCGCCCACGTCAGTAGGCACCCCCTCAGGTTCGGTCGGAACTGAACTGGCTGGCCGTCTGGGTCAGCGGACTTCATGACCTCTCTTTCCTTCAGCCTACTTAAATGTTTATCTAAAGTGGCTTTGGGAAAGTTCTTGCATATTTGGCAGTCTTACTTGAGGTGGTCAAACCCTAGACAAACACAGATGAGGTGGGGATAAGCCTTGACAAAAGGCTCCCCACACTCTGTGCAGTGCTGAAACCCAGTGGGACCGGTTTTCTTTTTGGGTTTCTCAGACATGCCTAGGTAACACAAAGTTACCTTTAACAGCCTTTAAGCCAGGCAACAAAAAAAAAACAAAAAAAAAAACTATCGGGTCCAACTGTGTCACAGGTCGGTTAAAGGAAAGAAAAAAAAAACAAACAAAAGGAGAAATCTCTCTTTTTTTTTTTTTTTTTTTTAGGTACCAGAAACATCACAGAATATGGGCAGAAAAAAAACACAGACATAGGGAATTACTTCAGTTCCCAACCAGACTGACCAGAAAGAAACAGAACAAAAAACTATTTCTACCCAAAAAACGCTATCTATTTATTACAGTACCTGTACCGTAGACAGAGATCTGATACTGAAAAATAAAGAAACAGTTGTTGAAACAGACTGATTTTTACCAGAACTGAACCGAAGCAAGGAGACAATCTCTGGAGCGACTTCAGTTAGGCGGCATAAAGAATCTGACTGTTACACTGAGGAATACCAGAGACAGATTTGAAAACCGAGCTTGAGCTCAACGTTCTATGCCTTGGCAGAGTTAATCCTTTCCTCTGTGGAGCATATCAAGTGCTGGGGCTAACTGCATATAGTCAGAATACAGCAAGACTTCATGTTGCTTGAACATCAGGACCAAAAAAGGTGTGGGTGCACCAGTTTGTTCTTATTCATTACAGCCTGGTTTCAGGAGTGTGGCAAATGGAGTTTCATTCGTGCAGATGCTTAAGGCTGCGCAACAGCTGCCTGTGCCTTTTGTCAAGTCAGCAAACCGAGTTAAATGTACAGAACTTTGCTCCGACTGGATTGGGGACCTTATGTTTGCATTATGCTAGGACTGTACTGGTTTCTGTGAGGGGCTTCCCTTCAGTTGTTTCAGATTTTCCATTTCAGGACACAGGCTGCATTAAAGTCGCTATATATAACCAGTTCCTTTCTTGTATTTTAACTCAGAACAACTGTCTTCTATTGTACGAGGTTTCTAGCAAAACCAAGAGCTTTAGATTCTAAGACATCAGTATAGTAATGACACTGTTTTTGGGAACTGGAAGACGATTTGGTCCGCACAAGACTGCTTTACTGAGACTAACTTCAACCCCATCAGCCTGCCTTCTCACCATATCACTTTGCCCCCTCCTCCCCACCTATGTCGCCTGCTTATTTCATTTGCCTCAAAGATCTCCATTGCTAGTTTATTCAATTTATGACACATTGTCTTAAAATAACAAACACATATCACACATCACACAGAATTCCTTAAAAATGTTAAATGAAAAGTTTCATATTAACATTACCGGTATAGTTTGGAATGGGTATTTTAAAAGGTTTCGACAAGATACTCCGGATAAAGGCTTCCTGAAAAGAAGAAAAAGCATTAGCATTTAAATCAACATGTGCTTCTGGACTTTTAATAGAAAATCAATATGCAATATTCTGTGTAAATGAGTCACTTCTTTTGAATCCCATCTACAGACAGCATAACACTAGATGTTCACGGGTACTTACATAGAAAAACAGAAAACGGCCTGCAGAAGGCACTGCAGTCTGTTCTGTCTGCTTGTGAGGCTGTACCTGCCCCTCCTAGGGGATGACAGACCATTCCCATTAACTTGCATCCCCTGCCCTTTGTACATATCCCATCCCACTCTTTAAGGCTCACTACTATTTTTGCACAGTGCTTTGGGCAGGTTCTTCCACCCCTTCAAAACCCCTCTGTGAAGCAGTACTTCTTACATCCCTATGTCCCTTCTGAAGCTCCCCTCCACCAATGTCCCACTATACCGCCTCATATTCATGCTGCCGTTGGCTGTGAATGGCCCCCTGAAGTCCACCTTGTTAATACCCTGCATGTATTTAAATGTTTCAGTCATGTCCCCTTTCCTTTCGGGCCTCCAATGAGTACATGTTAAAGCACTACAATTCTTTTTCTTGTATATCCTCCTCTGCCATTCCTGAATCATTTTGGTCACCCACCTCTACACTGTCTCAAGCTTGTTGATGTCCTTTTGTAGGTGCACTTTCTAGTGTTCTATGCTGT
Organism: Neoceratodus forsteri; assembly: GCA_016271365.2. Classification (NCBI taxonomy): domain Eukaryota; kingdom Metazoa; phylum Chordata; order Ceratodontiformes; family Ceratodontidae; genus Neoceratodus; species Neoceratodus forsteri. Next base: position 948,429,317 of record CM028136.1, on the reverse strand, counting down.
ACTCCAGGTGCAATTGCACCAGTCTGGTTCCTGATCTACTGGTCCGGAAGCCAACCCCCACCCGAGTGCATCCAGGGTGCCTGGCTTCTGCTGCTGCAAGCTCACAGGATGCTCCAGTCTAAATCGGGAAGATTAAAAATTACCTGTACCCCCCACACATACACAAACCCCCAAGTGCTGCTGCCCTTCTGATTTTCTACAATTTCCTTACCCAACCCCTCTTTTTGATTAGGCAGCCTGTAAAATCCACCCCCAATCTTACTCTCCTGTCCCTCCGCGCTACCAGCTTCACCCACAGTGTCTCTATTTTCACCCCTTTCTCTAGTCATTACATCCCTTGTCACCTTTATGCCCTCTCTCACATACAGGGACAATCCTCCTCCGCTGACCCAGTCTTCCCTCTTTCCTGAAGACTGAATACCCTAGAACAGTGGGGTCTCAGACATGGTGTGAAGTAGTTGCCCATGTTTCTTGTAACTGCAATCAAGTCAAAGTGAGCTCCTGCAGCCTGTGTCGATAGCCCCCCCCCCCCACTTTGTTGCTCAGAATCTTGGCACTTATGATGATAGCCTTCAAGGATGACTTGTTTCCCTCTGTGCTTTTGTTAGAGTCCTTGAGCTTTCCCTGTGCAAGGGAGTGTTGTCTATTTGTGACTTGATCCTTTGTATTCCATTTTAACACGCTTCCAGAGTTTCTGCCACTCCTAACCTTTTCCCCCTTTGCTCTTCTCTTCCTGGCCAGCCCAACCTTCCCTGCCTCCGCACAGCACACCATCTGATCCCAGAACTCTCTAGGGTTTCTGGGGGCAGGTGTCCAGTCTCCAGAGTCACTGTGGATGGCAGTGCCCCTCTGTTTGATGAGTTCAGCCCTCAGTTTATTCATTTCTACCACCAAGAATCCCAACCTCCTGCAAACTAGGCAGCACCTTGTCTCCCACAGCACCCTCCAGAAAACGGCAGTATCATGTGCCCTGCAACTCACTAACTTTCACTAGCTTCGTGGCTGCCCAAATAGATCTATCCCAGGTGTGTGTGTCTGTGTAGCACTGCTTTGTTGTCCTACCCTAGATAGGGCATTAGGGCAGGGATAGACTGTAGGTGAAATTTCTATATTACCCTACCCAAGATCAAGGCTCAAAATATTGCTTTGCCAGATTTCTGTGGAAAAGCAGCTCTAACCCTGGAAATGTATTTCTACAGCTAGTATTTCTAACATTTTCCCCATACCTCTCCCTCCTCACTAACTTCATAGTTCTGTCAATCACGTACGTTATAGTTTAAATCGACCTGCTTTGACTCCTCCTTTCAGCACCAGCTCAGCCTCCGTTCACTCTGGCACAATGCACTTTCTGAGTCTGCCAGATTTGCATCGATGATTTGTTTGCTATTTGTCATCTACTGTATATGCAATGCTTTGCCATTTTGTCTGTATTGCACTCAATGTATGCCCTTTATGTCACTGTAACTACAGCCACATCACGAGATTGGCTGTATTTTGCTTATAATTGTGCTTCTTCCCTTCCCCTTTCCCCTCCGTTGCACCTGAAAGCGCACCTCAGCTCAGTGTGCCTCGTGTTGGCTCGGTTGCTTGGCTGCAGTGTCAGCACTGAGCCTCTGTAGCCAACCATGGCCGAGTTGGGGGGAGGACTGTTTAATAAAAAAAGCCTGGAGCTAGAAAGTGTGCCATGCACTGAAGCAGGCGAGGGGAGCTACAAGCCAGCATTCAATGCATTATTTGCTCGTGTGGGGAAGTGTTATCCAGCTAGGGGTATGTGTATGGTGTCAGCATGGCTCAGTTAGTAGCACATCCGCCTCTGGACCAGAAGGTCATGGGTTCTCATCCCACCCAGGGACTGGATTTGCACCTAAAAATCGCTGGCATCAGAGTGCAGTATTAGGGGGGTGCTGTACTGCTGGGGTGTGTCATCCTTTGGATGAGACGTTAAACAGAGGTCCCGTCTACCCCTCCAGGTGTTGTCCTGGTGGGCGTCCAGGTGGAAGTGAAAGAACCCACGTCACTCTTTGCAAAGAGTAGGGGTAATTCCCGGGATCCTGGCCAGCATTCCCCTTCCCATAAACCGGTTCATGTAATTATCCCAGCTGTGTGTGGGTGATGTGCGATATGGCCGCCAATACACATTCAGTCACTTCACTACCAAACTAGCATTGTTTGTAAAACACTTTGGGATACACTATTTATGAAAAGCACTATATAAATGTGGATTCTTCTTCTTCTTCTTCTTCTGTATGGGCGTGCACTGAAGGATGGGGCTGAGAAGAGACAGCCTGTCAGTCGATGAGTTGGCACACGTCATACGCTGCAGCAACGGGAGGGTGCTGTGAGTCACAGGAATAATAAATAAATAAATAAATAAATAAAAACAGAGGAGCCGAAGAGGTGGCTACTAAAAATAAAACCCTTCAAGTCAGGCATTTCATGGACAGAAGCATGCAGGACCAATACAAGTGAAGAAAAGTGAAATCTATAAAGCAGTGAAGCAGAGGGGAAGGGCTTGGTAAAAGGCTCAGAAATGAGAAAAACCAGGAAAAAATACACAAGAAAATGAAAAGCAGAATGGATAAGGAAAATGAAAGAAATCGAAAAGTGAAAGTAAAAAAGGAAGCATGGAAGCCATCATGTGATGAGGAATACGTTAAATAAGACAAATAAAACGTACAATACTGGGAAAGGGAAAAAAAATTGAATAAAGTACCATGGACACATAAAGGCAGTGCTGAAACCCATTGTATTTATAAATCGTAACTGTCAGGGACTATTTTGCAGACATACAGTATTATGTTGTAGGTTTTGGCCTGATGATAGGACAAGAACACTTTCGAGTGTGGAAATGTGAAAAATCCCCAAGAAATGTAAAACGCCAGGCTCACGTTTCCAGAGGAAATGTAGCGGTCTATTATAGTTAGCCTGCCAGGCTGGTCATTAGGACAGGAATGGACCTTACTTTTGTGGGTCCTTGAACCCCCTGAACCGGATTAGTGTTGGTTACCTTCTACCCTTCCCTGCTCAGTGGCTGTATGGGCAGAGCCCCTTGTGGGGCTGCCGCCTATCTGTGGAAGCCCTGTAGACACTGCCCTCCTACTCTGTGGCCCTCACACCCCAGGGTCCTAAAAGCTCAGAGGTTGTTAGTCTTTTTGGATTTAAATATCACACCACAGCCACACCATTGACCACTATTTGCTTCCTCAAAGGATACTGCAGAAGACAAACTGGTTACACTCAGGGTACTGCCCTCAGCACCTCCTCCCAATCATCACCTAGCCCCAGGCCTTCGATCAAGACAACTTTTACCCAGCCCCCAAACTCAGGGCAAGATACAACTCTTTAATACTGCTCTTTAATTACAAGCTGGCCTGGCAGACTTGGCCCACTTACCCTGTAGACTCTACTTTTCAGTCTATTCCAATTTCCTTCCTACCACTGTCAGGTTCAGTTCCTTCCTAGTTTCCACACCAAGGAGGAAGCTGCTCTACTTAAAGCTTTCAATTACCGGATTCAGGTTTCTCTGCCATACTACACTGGACTGTAAGCCACTGGCATTAGGCCCTCCAGGGAGTTTTTGCCAGGATGGGGCTATACACACTGGCATGCCAACATGCATCTTAGCAGCTCACAGCATTGCCTATATTATAACATAGGCGGTCCCCAACAAGAAAAAAGATAACTCACTGTAGTAACATTTCTTCCAAAGGGATCCCCCACTATGTTTAACAACTGCAGTCATTCCCCTGGAATGCGCTTCCCTGGAGCTTTTAGAATTTGCATGCTGATAATTGAACTTAGAATGAAATTCAAATTCTGCTGTGTGGTCACACTCACCCTTGCACTCTAACATCCAATTTCTAAAGTTAGGGTGAACAGTGACCACTAGAGCTAGGTAAACGGCTACCAAAAAATGTATTTCAAAAACTTTGTAAAAATCTGTTTAAACATGGCAGAACAATTTTTAATGTTATAAAAAATTAGATAGCTGAGACCACTGAGTAGCAATTGTAAAGGCACTGTAACAAGTAATGCTCACGCTAATAAAAAGAACAGCTTCTTGTGTGAACCTTCTACCAGGTTCTGGAAGGGGAGGTACAGCTTAAGGATTGGTAAGCACAGCGAGAGATCCTGTTGGAAGAGACAACATTACTATGGCAATTTTTTTCTTCTAACCCCAGGAATCCCTCACCTACGATTAAAAAGTGCAAACTCCATAGTGATACCTTTGGAGGCTGGGTACACAACCTACCTAGGGAAAAAGGTTCTGCAAGACAGCAGTGCCAAAGCTGGCATCTCTTCTGGACTGTATGTCCAGACAGCAGTGCTTTGTGAAAGTGTGTACTGTTTTCCAGGTAGCTGCTTTACAGATTTCCTGCAGCGGAACAACTCCTGATGCTGCTACAGTGGTAAAGGTGCCCCTCGTGAAGTGGGCCCTAAGGCGTTCAGGTGGCAGCTTGTTGGCTCGGTCATAACAAAACTGTGTGCAGGAAACTATCCAATGAGGAATGTGCTCTTGGATGCTGGTTTACCTTTACCCACTTCATAACAGGTGAAAAATAACAGAGTGTTCGTGAACCTTAAATCTTTTGTGAGGTCCAAGTAGTAGCTCATAGTTCTCTTAATACAGACTGGGGAGATTCTGTTCTCCTGAGCCAAATGTTGCTGTAAAGAAAACTGGTAGTGTAACTGACTGATTAAGATGAAATTCAGGGGCCGGTGGCGCTGAGGGTTGAGGTGCCGGACACCACACGGGTTAGGGTCACCGGGGTTCAGCAGGGGAGGTAAGCGATCGAGCATCCAGAGGACAGCTCTCCCTTTCCTGGGGAGTGTTCTGGGGACACGCCGGACTATAGCGGCACCTAGCGACAGTCGGGTGCAGCACAAGCAGTTGGCGCATGCTTTGTAGGGGCAGAGCTCAGCAGGCATCAGCACGTCGTGCCCAGCCACCATTGCGCTCGAGCTCCTCGGGGAATGGAAAAAGGAAAAACCCCATCCTCTGGTAGGCAAAGACGAGGACCAAGGACCACCCCCACGCCCACTGCCGAGTGCATCAGCTACCATCGGTGCTCCTCCACTTCCTGGATGCCCGCCCAGAATACCAGACAGGTCGCCAGAGGAGAGTGGCGGTCTCGCCCCGTGGGACTTAAATCTGGGGGAAACGGGCACCAGAAAGTGGAAGTGCAGCTGGCGAAACTGACTGGTAGGACTGAGCCTTCAGGTGGGCAGGATGGTAGGTGAGTCGAGTGTCCCCGGAGAGAGTCTGGAGGTCGGCGTCAGGAGGAAAATAAAGTGCATAAAAAAAAGATGAAATTCAGAACTATTTTTTTTTTGGGGGGGGGGATTTCTGTTAATTCTTAGGACTATTTTGTTTGTGTGAAAATGATCTTGTTCATGTGAAATATGATGTAGTTTGTATCCGTGCAGAGAGCTTGAAGTCCCTTTACCCTTCTGGCAGATGTCACTGCCACCAGGAAAACTGCTTTCCATGTGACATACTTCAAAGTAGCAGTTGCCATAGGCTTGAAAGGAACCTCCATCAGTTAAGCAATATGCAGATTCAGGTGCCCATGGAGAGACAGGATCTCTTACTGGAGGGTACAGGTGATTAAGGCCTTTACAAAACCCTTCTGAAAACGGGATGCGAGGCCAGTGAACTGTCTTTGCCAGCTGAAGCGTAAGCTGACACTTCTGCCAATTGAACTTTCAGGGTTGAAGGCCTGAGGTCCAAGGACTGAAGATGGATTAGGTAGTCCAGAACTGTAGACAGACTTGCTCGCAAAGAGTTGAGCTGTCTAGGGGAACACCCAAATGAAAATCTTTTCCACTCTGAAGTGTACTTTTTCCTTGTTGTTGGTTTCCTGGAAACCTTAAGCATTTCCATAACTCCCCTCAGAGTGATTTAGTCTAGAGAACGCTAGATCTTCAAGAACCATGCTCTGAGATGCCAAATTCTCAGATCCAGGAATGTTATCCTGCGTCGAGACAGTTTCTCAGGGGCAGGTTGATAGGATGTCTGCTGGAGAGGGACATAAGCAGAGTACACCAAATCTGTCTGGCAGTCTGGAGCTATGAGAATCATCATCACTGTTGCAAGCTCCCTTCACAGTTTAAGCAGTACTCTCAGCAAAAGAGGAGAAGGTAGCAAGGCATATAGAAACTTCCCTGACCAGCTCAGAACTAGAGCATCCTCTGGGACTGTACCCACCAATAGGAGTCTGAAACAAAACAGTGGGAGCTGGCTGTTCTCCCAGGCTACACAGACAGTTCTATTTCTGGTGTACCCCACCCTCTGAACACCGCTGCCAGCACCTGCTGGTTCATGGTCCATTCATTATTTCTCTGGCTGACACTGCTCAGTGAATCGCACCAAACTTGGCCTGCTTTAAAAAAAAAAAACAAAAAAAAAAACACCACACTTGGACAATTTTATTTAAGAAGGGAACACTAGTTACCACTACTGAGTAGTGGGGACAGCACTCATGGGGCTTGGCCTTCCACTGTCCTAACACCATAGTATTAACCATGGGCCCTGACCTTCCACTATCCTAACACCACAGTAATCTGCCAGCACACCGTCCTTCACTGGTAGGTGTACTGCTGACAACTGAATTTTCAGGGAGTATGCTAGGTTCCAGGTCTTTATTGCTTTTGTGCAGAGCTTTGAAGATCTTGTTCCTCACTGCTTGTTTATTAAATACATTGTTGTTGTGGTGGTGTCAGTTCTGACCTGAATAGACTGACCACTGATCTGGGAGGACAAGGTATCCATTGCCAGATGCACTGCACAGAGTTCCAGGAGCTTTATGTGCTCCCGAGTCTCCAGTGTACTCCAAATACCTACAGTGCAGTCCTCCAGGTGGGTGCCCCAGCCTAGGAGGGCATCATCTGTTGTGAGCACAGCCATAAATGGTTTAGGAAGGGAATCCCTTCTCTGAGGTTGCATTCTTCCTTCCACCATTCGAGGGCCCTCAGCAAAGGCTGTGTGACAAGCACTAATTTGGACAGCTGGATCCCACCTCTGGGACCAATAATCCCCTAGGTGATACTGGACAGCTCTCATTCAGAACTTGGCCCCTGGTACCACTGCAGTGAACAAGACCACATGCCCCAGTAAATGCAGAAAATCTCTTGCAGGCCTCAGCAGACCTGCCTTGAAGGATTCTGCAGCTGCAGTTAGTTGCCACGCTTGCTTGAGGGAGGAATGCCTTCCATTTGCAGGGCATTCAGCTCTGCACCTATAAAGTCCAGAACTTGAACTAGTTCGGTTTGTGACCTTTAAACATTTATGAGGAAGCCTAGGTCCTCTAATATACGTGTCAGTAGTAGGAAGGGCTCTGCTTCCTGGTATGTTTTTCCTGAGACTAGCCAGTTATCCACACAGGGGAAAAACCACCAAACGTTACCTCTGCAAATGTGCCACCACCACGGCTAGGCACTTTGTGAACACTCTTGGTGCTGAGCAGAGGCCAAACAGAAGGGATGTGAAGTGGCAGTTCACTGTCCTGAACCTGAGGTTACTTTCTGTGGCCGGGCCAACTATATATGAAAGCAGGCCTCTTTCAGATTCAGTGACACCAACTAGTCTCCGTCTTGCAGTGATGGGATCACTAGTGTCACCATCTTGACTTTTTCTTAAGTGTCTGTTGAGATATCTCGGGTCTAAAATGGGTCATCACTCCCCATTGTTCTTGTGGGCCATGAAGTACCTGGAATAAAGTCCCTTGCCCCACTGCCAGGGAGGTTCTTTTTCCACTGCATTTACGTGCAGCAATTTTCTTCACCTCATCTCAAACAGAATTCTTTCTGTTGGGGTGTGGAGGTGGAAACACTTGTGGTTCTGCAGTTTAGGGAATTTTCTGAACTGCTGGGACAAACCTTGAGTCACTATTTCCAGGACGTTCTTGTCTGCGATTTTTTTTTGTCCATACTTGACAAAAGTGAGTCAGCCTTCCTCCTACTGGTAATGGATGGGTGACCTGTGCCGACTTGTCAGGGGCTTTGTTTAGCTTGGGCTTAGTGAGCTGGTGGTTCAGCTGCATACCTGGCACCCCTTCTACCCCACCCTTAAAGTAACCCTCTGTGGAGGGTACTTTGAGGCATCTACGCCTGATCTTACTGTGTCAGCCGTATCCTGTGCCAAGTCTTCAGTAGCCTTTTCACTCAGTGCCAGTACGGAGTTCCAAAAGGCTTTCTGATACTGTGCTGTGTAGGCCAAATAAGCGGCTTGCCTTAGCAGTAGGAAAGCTGACAGACTTAAAACTTTTCTGCACATGCTCTTGAGCTTCCTGGAATCCAGGCAGCAGCAGAAAGCATCAATGAGCCAATTCATGTTCGTTATGTTTGTGATCCGTCCCTGAAATGTAATTGAACAATTATTTGCATTGGTCACTATTTGGTCATAAAATACAAACCTGATGTTTGAGACCCTGCCAGATGAGATACAACGTCCCCTTTTATAGTCAGATCTTGCTTCTGCCCAGATGTACAGAAGGGAGGGAAGAAACACAAGGTCCTCATTTAACTTGCATCAAATAAGACAGGGTCAGTAATTTAAGCTGAGGACCCAACAATACCTGCAGACTAGATAGACCAAATGGCCCTTTTCTGCTGGCTTCTTCGTAAGTTTGTATGTTAATTTACCGCTGCTCACTCAGGGAGCTAGTGGCTATGACAGGATTTGGCCCAGGACCTCCTGGCTAACATTTACTTGCTATAATGATTAGACACACTGCCTCTCATACAGTCGCAGTGCTACCCCAAATCTGCAATATATTATTTACCAGATATTAGAGGTATTGTCATTAAAGAATGCTCACAAAATCAAAGTAGCACTCATTCACCAAGAAAATAACTATTTCGAAGCATGTCAGCAAATCTGCTTACATAGCTAGCACTAGCAGCTGGCCAACACACATTTTTTTTTTGGGGGGTGGGGGGCGATGGATGTTATACTGAGAGCAGCTGAAATACAAAGTCCATACTGAAACACAAGAGATTTTTTAGAATCATCAGAAGAGTTGTAAATACATAGCTTTTAGTTTTGTTTATAGAAGGACAATTACTGTTATACAGAAACAGTTTATTTATTTATTTGAGTTTTGGTAACCAGGTAAGTCCACTGAGACAACTACAGTCCCTTTTTCAGGGTTGACCTGGGGTTGAGGAACAATCATGAAGTTACAAGTGAAATCAGCAATGCAGTTCTCGTGTTACAATGTTGGCATTAGGCAGAGTACAGTATGCATTTAGATATAGATTACAGTACTCTTATTGTTTCATGTACTTACCTTTCCAATATGTATAACTGTCATTAATGTTTTAGTTGTACATTTTTAAATTTAATGAATCACCAAAATCACATGGATGTGCAAAATGGTCTGAAAGATTGACAATATAGAGCCTCATTATGGAACACCAACCCAGATTAAATGGCACATCCAAACCACGGAATGTTGGTGCTTGTTTTGTAATGCTGACCAGATACACTGAGATTTATAAAAATTAAAAGTCATATTTTCCTTGGTGAGTGACTGGCCGATTTAGAAACTGGTGGGGTGGGTAGACAGCTGGCTGCAGGGCAGACAACACAGGGTAGTTGTAAGGGAGTGGAGACATCGAAGCCAAGGCCAGTAACCAGTGGGGTACCGCAGGGCTCAGTACTGGGCCCAATTCTGTTCAATGTCTTCACTGGAGACATGGCAGAGGGGGATCAAGAGTAAGATCAGCCAGTTTGCTGATGACACTAAGGTGTGTGCAAAAGTGGACAGTGAGGAGGGAGGCAAGCACTCAGGGAGGATCTAAACTTGAACACTGGTCAGAGGGGTGGCAGTTGAGGTTTTAACGCTAAAAAGTACAAGGTCGTGCATCTCGGAGCCAGAAATCCCAGGACCAGCTACTGGATGGGGGAAGTGCAGGTAGCAGCTTCAGAGGAGGAAAAGGACCTGGGGGTACTAGTCAAAGGAGTCATGAAGGTATCGGCACAGTGCAGGAGGGCAGCAGCAAGGACAAATCGGATGCTGGGGTGCATTGCCACAGGGATCACCTCTAGAATGCAGGAGGTCATTCTGCCCTTGTATACAGCACTGGTGAGCCACACTTGGAGTACTGTGTACAGTACTGGTGCCCATATCTCAATAAGGATGTGAGATTACTGGAGGGGGTGCAACGTAGGGCTACTAAAATGATCATAAGACTAGGAGAGTTGCCCTATGAGGACAGATTGAGGGAGCTCAACATGTACTTGCTGGAGAAGGGAAAGGGGGGACATGATAGAGACCTTTAAGTACTTGAAACGCATAAACAAAGTTGGAGAGGGAGGATTGTTCTGCTTAAAGGGGAGTAGGATCATTAGGGAGCACAGTCCGAAGTTAGAAGGTTCAGGAGTGAAATAAGGAGACACTACTTTACAGAGAGAGAGAGAGAGAGAGAGGATGCAGGATGGAATGCACTGTCGGAGGAATTAATTGCATAGAGGGCAGTGGATAGTTTTAAGCGCGGGTGGGATAGAGTCTGGGGCAGGGTTAGTACAGACAAGAACACAATGGGGGGAGGAGGGGGATGGAGGGAAGGGATTGGGCGAGAGGGGGGCAGCTGCAGTGGTATTACACCGAGAGCTGCAAAAATGGGCAGACTTGACAGACTTGCGAGCCTTTTTCTGCTGGCAATTTCATATGTTCATATGTTAATGTTTTTTTTCCTGAGCATCCGTCATTGAGTGGTCATTTTCAAAGGCAACTCCTCCAGGAAAGCCTGGTTTTCCTGGGATCTTCTGCCTTTGTTTCCAGATTTATTGATATCTCAAAGTCCCTCTTACTTACATGTTTGCTACTGTCCAGGCAAAAAGGTTGATTGGTCAGCTGTGTCAGGGGTTTCCGATAAGGTGATATGTAAATCTCCCTGCTCTCATTTTCACAACTGGGTTTTCTCCGTTTAGGTGTCTGGAAGAAAAGAGGAGTAGAAATCACTATGAATTATCAGTCACAAAACAGACAAATGGAGAAATTCCTTCATACTTAGCATAATTTCCATTTCGTTAGCTCAAACATTGTCAGTGGGAAGTTAATACACGTGGATAATGAGCTCCCCCACTGGAGTAGTGGTACAGCCCAAAGTAGTCAATCGGCATAGAACCTTGGGAACATAAGGATTCTGAAGGCAGCAGTTACTTTGCACCTTTGTCCACGCAGTACCGATACACTCACTGATGTAACTACCAATCTCCATGTTGCCAATGTCAATTAACTCCATAACCAAAACAACTTGCCTATGTGTAAGTGATTTATCACATGATAAAAATTACACATGAATAACCAACATAATTTGAAGCACTGTCTGAAGTGATCTTGCTGAATAACTTGTGTCATATTTCCTTTATTTCTTAGCTTTTTTTAGCACATTTTTCACCCATGTTCGGCTGCCTGGGCTTGGTGGTGGCGTACCACCAATCTGTAGCGCCCATACTCCCATGTGGGGGATCACGTCGCACAGCAGTGGGGGTGGAATTTTTAAGCAATTGCACAGGTAGCTGCGTAGTCGCTAATCCCACCCCCAGAGGACACCGGCACGAAGGACCGAAGTCCAGGTAGGGAGCAGTGCTGAGAAGAAAAATTTACTCACCAGAGTAATTGTGTTTCTTCAAAAGGATCACTCATTATGATTAAACTGATGCAGTCAGGCTCCTGTGTTGAACTGCCAGGAGAGATGGAATGATATGCAAATGATGGAACTCTCAATTGGCTCATGCATGTGAATGGAGGACCACGATGCCGCTTTGCACAATTCCAACACAGAGGTTTCTCCTCTCTCTGCCCAAGAAGTAGCAAGATCCCTGGCAGAGTGAGCCCTGATCAGAGCAGATGCTTTTTTCTGCTCAGTCATATACACTTTGGCAATGAAGAAAAAATTACTCACCTTAGTAATTGCTTTTCTTCTCATGGAGTCTTGCTATATTATAACAATAGCAGTCAGCCACTGCAGCTGAACTGCCCCGGAGAGGAAGGAGTTAACTCCAGAAGATCTGGAGTTCTACAGCGCGAAGGCGCTGTGCCCAAAGCTCTATCTGGCAGTTTCAAATGAAACGGTCAGATCTTTACGAAGCTAACACATCAAAGGACGGAAAGTCTGTGTGGAAAAAACTACACTAGCCCATGGCTACCTACTAGTAGTAATAACAACAATATAAAGAACCAAGAAACACTCAGAGCCATAATAACAAAAATTGATGGTAATATGGTTCGTTTTACCACCCTTGACAAGCACATATGAACCCCCCCTTCCCCCAAAGACTCAAGTCGAGGAAGGGGGCAATATAAATAACCTAAATGAAACAATCTAGATCCCTAACCCAAAGGAAAAGAGGGTAAGGGAAAAACTACAATGGCGTGACACAGTGCTTGCACCAATCGCCACCCTACCCAAGTAGAAGTTCTGAGAGGGCAGGAGGAGGTGGTTATAATATAGCAAGACTCCATGAGAAGAAAAGCAATTACTAAGGTGAGTAATTTTTTCTTCAAACACCATGAAGTCTTGCTATATTATAACAATAGCAGATTACACAGCAGTACCTCCATGGAGGAGGGTCAGAACCTACTTAGGAAATAGGCTCTGAAGCACAGCTGTGCCAAACCGAGCATCTCTCCTGGACTGGACATCCAGGGAATAATGCTTGGTAAAGGTGTGAACTGTCTTCCAGGTAGCAGCTTGACAAATCTCCAGAATGGGGATGTCTCTAGCAGCCGCTAGAGACGCAGCTGTACCCCTGGTGGAGTGGGCCCTCAATCCTGAGGGGGGTACTCTACCCAGTTTCTGATAACAGAATTGGATACAAGAAACAATCCACCTTGCAATTGTTCTCTTAGTGGCAGGTTTCCCTTTGCCAACCTCGCCATAGGTAAGAAAGAGTTGGAGGGATTCGAACCTATGACCTCTGGTGCGCTCTAAATAGTAGCTTAAGGCTCTTTTGACATCCAGGCTGTGCAGTCTCCTCTCACCTGAGGAAGAATGCTCAGTGAAAATACTGGGAGAGATAGATTGATTCAGGTGGAAATCAGAAACCACCTTAGGCAAAAACTTTCTATTAGTCCTAAGGACTACCTTATCTCTATGGAAAGAGATAAAATCTTCTTCCACTGACAGGGCCTGTAGCTCACTTATGCGTCTGGCAGAGGTGATAGCTACTAGGAAAACGGTTTTCCAAGTTAAATACTTGAGCTCTGCAGAAGACAGAGGCTCAAAGGGGGGTTGCATTAACTGAGCAATGCAAATATTCAGGTCCCAGGCGGGAGCTGGTTCCCGAAAAGGAGGGTTAGTATGAAGTAACCCTTTAAAAAACTTGGAGAACACGGGTGAGAAGAAAGGAGGCAGGCTTCCCTGCTGACACAAAAGCAGAGACAGCTGCCAGATGAACCTTCAGGGTAGCTGGTCTAAGGCCTAGGAATTCAGATGGACCAAATAGTCCAGTAGAATGGGAAGATCAGCAGATTCTGGGATAATCTGCCTCTCAGAGCACCAGATGGAAAACCTCTTCCACTTAGAATTATAAGTGGCCCTAGTGGAAGGCTTCCTTGAAGCCTTTAAAATATCCATGACACCTTGAGAAAGGTGTAGTAAACAAATTCTAGCTCCTCAAGAGCCAAGCCTTGAGGTGGAGGGATTTGAGGTCCGGATACCACACTCTCCCTGTGCACAGGCCAGTAAGTCGTGGACTCTGGGCAGGCTCAGGGCAGGGTGGATTGCCAAGGACAGGAGCAGAGGGTACCAGGGCTGTCTGGCCCAATCTGGGGCAATCAGAATCACTCTGCAAGGTTGAGATCTGATTTTACTAGTACCCTGAAAAGGAGAGAAAGGGGAAAGGCATACAGGAACTTCCTTTCCAGTCCAACAGAAAGGCCCAGAGGGACTGAGCCCAGAACTGGAGGCCTGCAACAGAAAAGAGGAAGTTGGTGGTTGTCTGGGGCTGCGAAAAGATCTATCTGAGGTGCCCCATCTGGCAAAGACAGACCCCAGCACTTGTGGATTCAGAGCCCATTCGTGATGGCCCTGAGAAATTCTGCTGAGGCGTCCGCATGGACATTGTCCTTCCCTGGGAGATGAACCGCTATCAGGAGGTGTTCAGGAGTAAGCCAGAGACCACAACTTCATTTGGGTGCACAAGGCTGAGAGACCGAGTGCCCCTTGCTTGTTGATGTACCACATTGTGGTGGTATTGTCTGTCCTGACTTGAACCACTTTGTTCTGGACAGAATCTGAAAACACCGAAGAGCTAAAAGACAGCTCTGAGTTCCAAAGATTGATGTGGAGCAGAGACTCCTGAGGAGACCATACCCCTGAGTGGCAAGGTCGCCCAGGTGAGCCCCACCCTAACAGGGAGGCATCCGTGGTGAGGGTGAGGGAGTGAGAAATGGGAATGAAGGGAACCCCCTGTCTTAAATTGCTCTGGACCTGCCACCAGTGGAGGGCTAGGATCAGAGTTTGAGTAACTGGGACCAACTTGGTAAGGGGGTCCTTCCTTTGAGACCAATAGACCCTCAAATGGAACTGAATGTCCCTCATCTGGAATCTTGCTCCCTGCACGACAGCTGTGGAAGCAGCCATGTGCCAGAGGAGTTGCAGAAAATGCCTTGCTGGTTGAGAGACCCGCAGGGTAAAGGAGGATGCCGGAAGCGATGAGTCTGTCCACCCTTTCGAGGGAAGAAAAGCCCTGGCTAACCTTGTGTTCAATTCTGCGCCTATGAAAGTTAGGACCTGAACTGGTTCCAGAACTGACTTTGGTAAGTTTAGCAGGAATCCCAGGAAGTGAGAAGCTGCTGGGTGACTTGCAAGTGGGTTCACCTGACCTGGAGACTGACCCACAATGAGCCCGATGCGTCCAGGTGAGGAAACACAGCAACCCTTGCCTTCTTAAGCGACCACTACAGCGAGACATTTGTGATACCCCATGGCGCAGAGGTAAGGCCGAAGGGCATTGCCCTGAGCTGGTAGTGGCCTGAGGGCAGTTCGAACCTGAGGTACTTTCGGTGAGAAGGCCTGATCAGAACATGAAAATAGGCATCCTTGAGGTCCAGGAAGCTAGCCAGTCCCTGGCCTTAGGAAGGCAATATCATTGCCAGAGTCAACATTTTGAACTTTGGTTTCAACAGATGCTTGTTCAAGTATCTTAAATCTAGAATGGGCCGCCATTCTCCTGTCTTTTTTGAGGTAAGAAAGTATCTTGAATAAAGCCCCTTGCCCTGATGGCAAGGAGGAACCCTTTCCACTGCTTTGCAGTCCAGCAGAGCAGAAACCTCTGCTTCCAAAGCAAGGGCTTCTGAAGGATTTGCAGGTGGAAAATGCTTGGCTCTCATCTTTGGAAAGTATTTGAAGCTGAGAACCAGACCCTGGCCTATTACCTCCAGAACCCATCTGTCCGTAGTTAGGGACAGCCAGTTCCGGCTGAAATAGGCCAACCTGCCCCCCACTGGTACAGGAGAATCGGCCCTGGGCACCCCATCAGGTGCCTGCTTATCAACTGACCTTGGGCTGAAGGGAGGGGCCAGTCTATTTGAGGCCCTGTCTACCCCTGCCTCTGAAGAAACCCCTCTGCGAGACAGCAGAGGAGGCTTGAAATTGGTAAAAGGCCTGGAAAAGGCCTGCTCCTACCTCTGGGAGCATGCCTTTGTGGCATGGCATGCTTCTCCTTAGCCTGGGCACTTTTGTAGGTAGTTCTGTATTCATCCATCTTTTCATATAGTTTTCTGTTTGCTCCCCAAAAGAGAATTTCCCACTACAGGAAAATCCATAGCCTTTGACTGGGTATCTTGGGACAGATTAGTGCATCTGAGCCATGCCAACCTACAGGAAGCTACAGAAGTGGCCATGACCCTAGAAGAAACATCATTAACATCAACAGCAGTATGAAATTGAACTTTGAGGCTTCAATGCCATCAGCAGCCACCTGTTCCAACTCACTAGCCAGCTGGCCATGGGCCTGCTTGGCTAACTGCAATACTGTGTCCCACCTAGATTTCTGATATCTAGCTACATAAGCCATATAATTTGCCTGCCTGAGCCCCAAAGAAGCTGCCATATACTGTTTCTTACGCCATGGCATCAATCTTCCTGGAATCCTTATCAGGAGGATGTGAGGCCAGAGGAATATTAGTTCACAGGCTGCAGCTTGTACCACACCTACATGACTACACTGCTCAGTAAGGAAGTCTGTATCCGAGCCTGACAAAGTATACCTTCTGTCCATTTTTATCTACAGGAGGGACAGAATGAGGATTTTTAAAATCTTTGTTGTTTGCTTCCTAAATGACTTATGCAAAGGAATAGACAACCTCCTAGACTCTGGAATATCCATCATTTCCACATAATCAGGCTCCTCTTGCTCATCCACAGCCTCCTCTAAAGGAAGCTGGAGGTTTCTCAACCTTTTGTAAAAATAAAGAAAAGGGGACTCAGACAGAATAGGAGGAGATTCTAAAGGTCTGTCTGGAGAAATGTCCGGTTCAATGGAGCACGTCCAGACCCCCAGCCACACATATAATGATCAAATTCCTCCTCCCCTCCTGTGGTTCATAAAATCCTCAACTTCAAATCCTGAACCACTGGGACTGAGCAGAACCAACCTTTTACCAGCTGTTGGTGGTTCTACAGATCCCTGAGACAGTGACTGGACAATCTGAATGGCTTTAGCTATCTTCTGCAGCAGTTGGAGACACAATTTTGGACTCCAGACCTACTGATTTCCTTGTCTTTTACTGAGGACTGGTTCCTCTGAACCAGCCTTCCTTTGCCGAGAGTCTCGCCTGGTCAGAGGCACTCCCTCTGGTCCAGTGGGTACTGGACCGGGCTGGCCATCCGGTCAGCGGACTTTTGGCCTCTCGTTCCCTGAGCCGCCCAATCTCTTCTCCAGGGTGGCTGCAGGAAATTTTTACACACCTGGCAGTCTGACAGGAGGTGGTCAGCCCCAAGACAATAAACACAAGTGGTGTGTGGGTCAGCCTTGGCAAAGGCGTCCCCACAGACATCACAGTGTTGAAACCCAGTGGGCCCGGTTTTTCTTTTGGGTTTCTCAGACATAATGCCAGCCTAACCAAAACTTGCCTTGATGGCAGTGCCAGGCAAGACACCTCTTATCGGGTTCCTAACCGTCATTGGTATTTGAAAAAACGTTATAATTCCGCTTTTTAGAACCGATAAGAACCGGGAACCGCACTCTAAAACCCATTGTACACTTTTAAAATACAGAAAAAACCAACCGATAATTAATTTTCCACACAGACTTAAATTTTTGTACTTACGGTTACCAGATAGAGCTTTAAAACCGAAATGCGGTAAAAATAATAACTTTTGTCGGTTCAAATGAACCGAAAAATACTCGCTTGAACCGAGAATGAACCGAGCTGAAGGAGCTGATCTCCGGAGCGACTGTTCAGTGAAGCGGAGTAAAGAATCTGACAGTTTCATTTGAAACTGCCAGATAGAGCTTTGGGCACAGCGCCCTAGCGCTGTAGAACTCCAGATCTTCTGGAGTTAACTCCTTCCTCTCCGGGGCAGTTCAGCTGCAGTGGCTGACTGCTATTGTTATAATATACCAAGACTTCATGGTGTTTGAAAGCCCTCACCCACCCGGCCTAAGAAGCCATTTAGCCTTTTTCTGCCGCTCCAAACAGAATGAATACAGTCTCAGATTTTTCTAAAGTCCTTTGTCCTCCTTGGTTACGTCTTAACTGCCCTGCACAAATCTAGCTTGTGAAATTATTTTCTCTTTTGGATTCTCCGGCTTGGGACAGAAAGACAGGAACCTGAGGCACAAAAGATGGAATCATCCTCAGCACCACCTGCTCCTTATGCATTATAAAGTAAGATTTTTAATGGGAAGGTGCCTGAAGTTTGCCAGTCCTTCTTGCTGAACCAACAGCAATCAAGAAGCACACTTTGTAGGACAAAATATCCAAAGGCATGGACAAAAATAGTTTAAAAGGTGCCTTATACAGGGCGTGCAACACTGAGTTCAGATCCCATGATGGCACCGGAGACCGAAAGGACAGCCAGCTACTGCTCACCACCACGAGGAAATGGATAACGTCAAGCTGGTTCCCAGGAACAAGCCCATGGATGTTCCCTGCGATGCCAGAGAGCAGACACCTGCCCCCACAGGGTACTCAACTGTAGAGCCTGGTCTACCCCAGCATGCAAAAAAATCCAGTATCTGTGGAGCCATAGCTTTGGATAGCTGGATAACCTCTCTCAACGAAGCAAAACAAAGTAACATGCTAGGGGATGTGGCATGTAGCTGTTTAACCATCTATCAAACACTACAAAACCAAACAAAAAATGGTGCAATATCCAAAAGTAATTAGTAATGCTTAAACATTTATTGACTGAAGTGTGCAAGAACTGCAAGCTCCGGTGCTCTGGGGTACCCTACTCCTTCCTCAGGGAGCCACTATGTATGTGTGCAGGCACTTACAGAATCCAGTCACATCTCTCGCATCACAAACAAATTAGCAGCAAGTGCTAAAAATACATTATACCACAGTTATATGAAATTATTCTCCATAACATTTTCAGGCATACTGCTTCTATGTTCACAAAGAACAATGTTCTAAACCTAAAAGAAACGTTGAACTTTAGACTTAGACATTGTAAGTTTAAAGTAATATGTAAATGATAAACTAAAATGCGTGTGATAGCCAAGACGTGTGACTGGTACACTGCATTTAAAGTGTCTGTTAACATACACTTGTTACTGGCTTCCTAAGGAAGGGGTAGGACACCCTCAAGCACCAGAGACTGGAGCCTTTGCACACTTGAGCCAATAACTGCTTCACCACTGCTAATTACCTTTGGCTCAATACCTCTCTCTGTCCCATCCACAGAAGGTATTCCACACAAGGTCGTAAGCTGCAGGCCTGGAAACTTTCCCAGAGGCCATTAGGGTATCTACCACTTTTTCCGGAGAAACCCTGTTTTAGTAGTCTCCTCCTTTCAGTAGCCAGGCTGCCAACTGGATCGCCTCTGGGTATGGATGCAGAGTGCAGCCTTGGCTGACAAAGTTCCCGCAAAACAGGAGTTGAAAAGGAGGCTGCTGGGCTAGGTTCACTAGGTTTGAGAACCATGGCCTTCTTAGGCCACACTGGAGCCATCAGGAGGAAGCTTCCTCTTGACAGTCTTATCTTTTGAATTACCTTGGGTACTAGCAAGAGTGAGGAAAAGCAAGCTCCGTAGAAGTTCCATTGTTGGGACAAAGCATCCACTGCCTCTGCCTGAGGGCACCGATACTGACTGAAGAACCTTGGTACCCGAGCATTATCATTTGATGCAACTAAGTCAATCAGAGTTCGACCGAACCTTCTGCACAGAAGATTGAACACCTCCAAGTTCAGGGTCCATTCCCTAGGATGAACTCTTTCTTGACTTAGCCAGTTGGCCTGCCCATCTAGTTACCTTGCCAGAGGAGCTGCAGAGAGAGCCAAAGGGTTTGTCTCTTCCTACTGCAGAACCGTGGTCACTTCTACTGACATATTTTGGCTTTGCATACCCCCTTAATTGTTTATGTATGCTATGGTAACGGCGCTGTCTGACCTTACCTTCACAATCGTGGATTGCATCCAGTTCTGAATGTGATGCAGAGCAAGATACACTGCTCTCATTTCCAACATGTTTATCTGAAGCTGCTGCTCCCAGGGGCTTCGGACCCCCTGAACCGGGACTTGGTCCTGACAGGTTGGCATCAGTCATCAGAATCAGTTCATGTGTGGCTTCTAGACAGCCCACTTGCAGAGGTTCTCACCATTCAAGTGACTGAAGCACAGATTGTAATAGCAGACTCAGAGCCTGGTAGTCCTCCAAGACCGGGGACCATACCTCCAGCATCCTTTTGTGAGTAACCCATATAAGAAATTGTGCGCACGGCACTAGCTTTACTGCTCCAGTCATCA
Source organism: Neoceratodus forsteri (assembly GCA_016271365.2). Taxonomy (NCBI): domain Eukaryota; kingdom Metazoa; phylum Chordata; order Ceratodontiformes; family Ceratodontidae; genus Neoceratodus; species Neoceratodus forsteri. Next base: position 948,409,389 of record CM028136.1, on the reverse strand, counting down.
GTCCTAAAATTCAAAGAAGTGTGTGAGCAGAGACCAATGACTGGGATCTCAACCAGTGAATCTCTGGTATTAGGGTCGCCTTCCTGGAACCATGTATTTCCGGAACCTCCAAGGTCCTTGTCACCACCTTCTCTACCAGTCGTGCAGCTGGGGTCCAGGTAGGGGTATACCTGATGCACTTCCGGCCTCAGATGCACCACTAGTACAATCAGTAGCTTTGAAAATACTCCAGGCACTGTCATCAGGCTGAAGGGGTGTGCCCAGTACTGGAAATGCTTTCCCTAAATAGCGAACTTCAGGAATTTCTGGTGCAACTGACTGACTAGAATGTAAGGTTAGGCATCCATCACATTGATGCCAGTCCTCTGGATGGACCGCAAGGACTCCATCTTGAACACTGTGGCAGACAAATTTGTTCAAATGTTTCAGCTCCAGAATCATCTGGACCCCCCTGCCCCAAGTTCTTGGGGACTGCAAAATAAAATCAAGAAGAATCCCAAGCCCTCCTCGTTCAGGGAGACTGGAACAATTGCCATAATCTATTTCAACTGATCTATTTGGTCGGATTCACGGCTGCCTCTTCAGTTGGTTTTTGGGGTACCACAGACTATCTCTTGTTGATACAATGCAGAACCCTAATGCATAACCCATAGCCAGAATCTCCAGTGCCCACAACTCCAATGTTAGTTGGGCCCATTGTTGGCAAAAATTCTGCAGTCTTCCACCAAGGGAAGGAAGGAAGGCAGAGATGGGCATTGAGAGGAAGTTCCTCTTCGTCCCATATCTCCATTACATCTGTAGGCAAAGGATCCTCTGTTACTGTTAACCTTGAGACTGAAATAGGCTCCTCTATTCTTCTGGTTTCTGAAATTCTGAAAAGGCTGAAAACCGCCTCCGGCCTGCCATTGTCAGCCAAATCTACACCCTCTCGAGGCTGGGTTTTCCTCCTGGAGGAGTCCAGACACTGGTAGCTGCCCTTTCATGTCCTGGACATCTTTCAGAATACCATCCAGCTTAGGCGAGAACAATAATGCTCCAGCAAGACATGTTAAACAGATCCAACTTCAGGGGATGCCTGATCTGCGACCCAATGTCGAAGCCACACGCTCCACATAGCTGCCACAAAATTATAAGCGGATTGGGCAGATATCTGCAAACTGTGCACTGCTGCATCACCACCATGGACATGAGCTGTAAAATGTTAGCTCCTTCTGACTCTGGAGGGATGAAGCTGCCCAACGCAGCAGTCCATGAGTTTAACACTCTGAAAACAATAAAGGATGCATGTATCATTCAAAGATTCACCCCAATCAAGGTAAATGCCCACCTGCATGAAGCATCCATTCTTTTAATTAGTGTCAGATAGTGCCATTGAGCCTTCAATAGGTACAGCTGTGTGCTCGACAACATTGCACACACTGCCTTGTCTGCTACTGAAGGAGCCTCCCACTTCCTGGAGCTCTCTTCCTGAACAGGCAACATCTCACCCTTGGGCTAGGAAGCTTTTTCCACTCATCTTCCCTGGCCCACTTCTGTTCAATAATCTAGTCGCAGTGCAGATGGTTTGGAAAACATTTCAGTACAGAGGCTGAGGTGAACAGGATAGGATTCACATCCAAATGGTCCATGAACCTCCTTCAGCTGCAATATCCAATGTGCTTCTATTATAAAATTAGACAATGACTTTATATCAGACAAGGGTGGTATTGGAAACTTCTTCTCTAGGTGTCAGTGTGGCTCAGTTGGTAGCACATCCGCCTCTGGACCAGAAGGTCGTGGGTTCTCATCCCACACCGGGACTGGACTTGCACCCAAAAATCGCTGGCATCCGAGTGCAGTATTGGGGGTACTGTACTGCTGGGGTGTGCCGTCCTTCAGATGAGATGTTAAACCGAGGTCCCTTCTACCCATCCTGGTGGAAGTTAAAGAACCCAGGGCACTCTTCGCAAACAGTAGGGAACATTCCCCTTCCCATAAACCGGTTCATGCAATTATTCCCCTTCCCCCTCCCTCTCCCTCTCCTCCTCCTCCTCCTCCTCCTCCAAGAGACCTTCTTCTTCTTTGTCTGACGGTTCTGTCAGGTCATCATTTTCCATGTACCCTGTGCATCCTCACTTTGACTTTCCCTGTCAAGGTCAGGGGCTGCCTGTAAATCTGCGTGAGCATGATCACTCTGCTCTGTTGCACCAGTAGGGGCCGGTCTTGGGTTCGGATGTGCTAGTGGGGATGTCCTGAGGAGCGTCAGCACTCAGCAACTCATTTAAGAGTAGCAAGAAGGATTTGTGCAACTCAGTCTTACCACTGCTTGTCGGTACCACAGCCCCCTTCCCCCAAACTCAGGGGTTCAATACAGATTACACATCTGGGACAGAAAGGTGAAGGTGTCATCCTCCTGCAGGTCTTACATCTTCTAAACAGCACTGGTCTGTAATAAGCCATGGTGCCAGCAAGACGGAGAAACCACATGCAAGTATTAATGATACAAAAACGCCAATACTACTAACAGTAGCCAGCAAACACTGATCCACCCCAGCAACAAAACACGACTCTGACTTTCTAATGGACCACAACACTCTTGAATACTGCACTAAAAAAGGAGCCTGTTAATGTGCTCAGGCTGCCCCTATCATCCTGGGCAGACAAAGAACAGAAATTAAGTATGTACTGACCTAAGCAAGATCGTAGTTGAGGCTATCCAGAATTGCAATGCCAGCTCCTCTGAGATCTTGTAAATCGCCTCCTTGACTGCCGAGCAACATGAGCCATGCTGAGAATCCCTTCGTCCTAGGAGGCCACTAGGCAACCACAAGGAGCGCTGAAAAACTGTACATGCAAGGTGACATCACACCAATGTGCATGACAGCAGTATGTTGTCAGTCATGTGCACGGGATAACTGAAGGCGCCAAGAAGGGCAATGCAGCCAGGGAGAAGAAGTGTGAAAAGATGATGGCAGCTTGCCAACTATCGCTGTGCTCCCAAATGGTGCACTCAGCATCACTAGGTTGGCAGCGAAATAGTGTTGCCAAAAAACAAAACCCACACACTCAAAGCAGATAACAGCTAAGCTGTGGAATAATACTGTCTAAAAGCACTGGGGGCTCTAGTTAAAGTTCTTCTGAGCGAGCTCCATCTATTTAGTCTACCCCTCAGCAGTGCAGCAAAGGCTGAGCAACTGTTGCCTTCGCAATCCCATGTCAAACTGCTAATCAATTTTTTCAGCTTACTTTAAACCCCGAATCCTCATGTACCCAGGATTTTATACCGACCAACAGCTTTGGGCTGTACTATTACCCAGCGGGGGAGCTCATTACCCATATGTAGTAACTCTCCGCTGAGAATGTGGAGCAATACAGAATGAAAAATTGTGCTTTGTCCATCCTCCCTCCTATATTTCTCTACCTCAACACTGTCCATTTCCACACTTCCTCTCTGCCTATTCACATCCCTCCCCTTCCTCATTTTGCACCTCTCCCTTCTAAAGCTCCACCACCCATCATCTGCCCAGACCCCTCGTCATCTACTTCCTCCCCCTACACAATTATTAGGTTAGTCGCCACCGACACTCACTCCATGCCCAAATTCGTAATCCCTTCTTTTACCATATATATGTAAAAACGTAAATATATGAATTATGTCAATGTACCATGCCTATTCACATGTATTTCATGTGTTTGTATCCTTAATGACTTGTATAACCTGATCTATCACTGTATTTTGTTCTTTGCATTGTACCCTGTTTTATGTAACTGATCTTGATCTAACCAGGTCCATCTTGCAAATGAGCACTGCTCAACAATGTTCGCCTGGATAAATAAAGATTTTGATTGATTGATTGATTAGATTGAATGGTGAGACTATCCCCACCACATGCAACAGCAAATGTGGAACCGTCCAATAAAAATTCTTATAGACCAACTGAAAGGAAAACTTTAGAAAAACTCATATTTAGACAAAAATATAACATATTCTCAGTACTGACTCTCTCTCTCACTCACTCATTCTTTATTATTAAAGATATAGACATGAAAACTGCATCCTTGCACTTCAGAGTCCATCTGCACTTGCTGTTCAGTCCCCACTTAACGTCATCATAATCCTCTCTTTGTGACATCACAACTTGCTGCCAAGGGAATAACTGATGTTACAAGCAAAGAGGATTATAAATTCAGGTGGGGAACAGGCAGCAACAGCAAATGAAGTCTAAGGAGGAAAAGGCCTGTTTACATGCAACTATCCTGAAAAAAAAACATGGGACAGAGAAATACAAGACATTTAAACTGAGTAGTGTCCAATATTTTGTTTTCAAACGTTTTTCCCCAGAGATCAGATGCTCTTCAAAAGAACGGTTCCAGGAGCCAGCAAATAAAAGTCAGTTTTCATCTGCAGAAGATAAGTACACATCATTCACAAGAAATATGAATTCCAAACCATTCCACTCTTTATTACCAAGGGTGCTTAAATGAACATACAAGCACAGAAGTCATAAGACAGAGCAAGACTGATGGTCTACTAGGTTACTAGTATCCCTGCTATCCGAGCAGCTGCATCAAGTTATGCTTTTTCTTCCTATGTACCCAGCTATGGTTTCTGCTTCTCTTGCCTTGCCTGTTTATACAGCCCTCCAGTCCCTTTTGCATAAAGTAATACTTCCTAACATCCAACCATACCCTGCTTCCTTTTCAGTTCAAGTTCATACTGTGAAAAGTGAATAATCTGCTTGCTTCTATCTTCTCTATGCCTTTGATTACACCATTTTAAAAACACCCTTATTATGCCAAACCCCGAAGCCTTCTTATGTTCAAGAGGGAAGCAAGAAAGTTTTATTTTACAGAAAAGTTGGTGGAGCCGTAGAACAATCTGCCAGCTGATGTGGTGGGCGCCAAAACTATCAATGGTTTCTAACACAGCTGGGACAGAGTGAAGGCCTGAGTGATTGCTCAGGGTGGTAGCGATATGGCAGTGAGCATGGGTTAGAACAGAGTGAAGGGCTTACAGGTTGCTCAGGGTAGTAGTGGTAAGATGAGGAGCATGGGAGTGGACAGCATGGGTTAGAATAAGTATGAACACTAGGTCCTAGTTTTGTTAGGATTTTATGGGCAGTCCAGACTGAATGGACCAATGGTCTTTTTCTGTTGTCATTTTCTATATTCTCTAGAAACAAAGTCCTAAAAGTACTTGCCTGCATAGTTTCCAGCCCCCTTAGCCATCTGATCATCCCATAAACTGATTTATCTCCCTTTCATCTCATCTGCTACAGATTATTCACTAGCTGTGGTTATAATCCTCAGTTTTTAACATCACAGTCATTTCCACCACAACAGACTAGGTCACACATTTAGGCTTTCGAGTACACTGACGGACAGTTCAGCAGCATATGAACTCTGATGGAGAAATATCTTGCTTCCATCCAAATGTCCTTAGATGAATGGACAGCTTAATTTGGTACAATGCCATGCAGATGAGTTATGTTCATGCCCCCAGGTTTTTTTTTTTTTTTTAAACCTTAGGTACGAGGTTTTCTTTTTTTTTTTTTTTATTTAAATATATTTTATTTGAGCATAAGCACATACATCGTCAACATGCTGCATTAGTACATGAATGAATATCATCTGCTCATTCTTTTCATCTCTATTAAAACTTAACTCACCGCTCCCCCCACTAGCCCTCCCATCCCCCTGCCAAGTACAGATTCCAATAATATTAACCAAGTGCTGATTCCTATTAATCAAAGGAGAGAAAGGAGGCATTTGGTTAAACTGACTGAGGAGGCTACAGCCTCTTAGGGTTTCAGATTGCCAATGCGGCATCCAGCGGTCCCCATAAAGTAACATAATCCTCGCTTCTGTGCCTCATGTAAGCAATATGCTTTTCTAACTGTAATGACAATAGCATTTCTCTATGCCATTTTGTCACTAAGGGTGTTAGGCCATCCTTCCAGTGTCTAAGAATTATCAATTTAACGTTAGCTGCCACTATAGCGATATAGGCCTTTTGCCGCAATGTAGTATTGGGTGGAAACAGGTGTATTAAACAAGCTTCTGGGGTAAACAATGACTGCAGCTCAAGAAGAGGATCTAACCCTCTCCTCACACTGCGCCAGAGGGACCAGACTTTTGGGCAGGACCATAACATGTGGAACAAAGTGCCTTTCTCCACATGGCACCTTCCACAAAAAGGTGTAGGGATAAGTCCACATTTATGCAATCTTACTGGTGTGTAATATATGTTATGCATTATGTTAAATTGCATCATGTGGAGCCTATCCTGCTTGATGAATCTATAACAGTTTTGCCATACTCTCCTCCATGTTTTTGTATCCTGTGCCAGATCTAGCTCCTGCGCCCAAGTATAGCATACTCCCTTAGGTAGTTTTGGATCTAGTGCTTGTAGTTTTTTATAAATCCCAGAGACAGAGTGGGGTTCGGATGCTACTTGGATTAACTCTTGCACTACTGGATCCACTACCATTTGGTCAGCTGCATATCTAGCAAAAACGAGGATTGCTTGTTTGACTTGGGTAAATTTAAATATATACGTGTCCGGCACTTTGTAACGGGATCGAAAATGAGAGAATACAACTACTTTCCCTTGGTGGAAAAAATCTACAAGCCGGAGCTCCTTTAATGGTGCCCAGAAAGAGGAAGAGATAGGTCTTCCCCTATTCTAAAGTGAGGGTTGCCTGTAATCGGTTGCATGGGAAACTGGTGCCACCTTAGTGTAAAATGCTGTTGCATCTGATGGGTTGCTTTAAGTGACCATCCTATTGGGGTATTTCGGAGCTGTCTGGGAATCTGAGAGGGTGTAGCAAACACAAGAGCAGGAAGTGAGTATTGATGCTCAGCTACCAAGTATTTCTCAATCTTAACCCACAAAGGCACGTACTTTTTAGAATCCAGAGGGAGATCAGCCTGCAACCAGAATGCTATCATGCCCAAGTATAAGAGCAATCTAGGTTCCCAGGACAAATTGAAGGGTGCCACCATAGCACGCGTGAGCCAATTGTTCAATGGGAGAATCTTGGTTTTAGAGCGGTTTAATTTGTAATATGAGACTTTAGAAAAAGCCGTAACTTCTTCTAGCAAATTGGGAATATTTTGCTGCAGATCCTCGATGTGTATAAGTATATCGTCCGCGTAAACCGAAAGTAAAAATCTCTTTCCCCCGATTAAAATACCTGGTATTCCTTGAGCACTAAGGAGGTGTCTAATTAGTGGCTCTAAATAGAGGTTAAACAGAAGGGGAGATAAAGGACATCCCTGTCTGGTACCTCGCCTAAGAGGAAATGGGCTAGAGAGAATGCCATTGCTTAAGACTCTGGCTGTGGGACATGTGTACAGTATGCGGACCCACTTAATATACGTATCTGGGAAACCAAATCGATGTAGGGTTTCAAAAAGAAAGACCCAGGAGACCTGATCGAAGGCCTTCTCGGCATCTAGAGAGATTAGGGCAGATGGTTTGTTAGAGTTGTTAGCAATTGGGATGAGATGTAGTAACTTTCGGAGATGGTCTCCTGGGGATCATCCTGTCATAAAACCAACCTGTTCAGGGCTAACGAGCTCTCCTAGGACGGGGGCTAGTCTATTAGCCAGTATCTTTGCCAGGATTTTAAAATCAGAGTTTAATAATGAGATGGGACGATAGTTTTCGGGATACAAGGGATCTTTCCCTGGTTTTGGGATAAGGGTAATCACTGCCTCCGAAAAGCTTTGCTCCAAGAATCCATTATCAAACCAATAGTTATACACCTCTTGCAATATTGGTGCTAGATTTTTGTACCATTTTTTATATAAATTATTCAGAAAGCCATCCGGACCTGGAGACCTATCCGGGGGTAGTTGTTGAATGGCTTGATGTATTTCTTCTTATGCGATATAGCCACCAAGCAACCATATAAACATTGCTAACAGGAAGATTAGCCTTATCTAGGTATTGAGCAACTTCTGCTAGGGTTGGAGATATGCCTGGATCTTCTGCATAAAGGTCTTGGTAATAACGCCCCAATCTCTGGGCTATTTCTTTAGGGTCTGTGCATACTGTATCATTGCCCGAGAAATAAAGACCTGATATATGTCTAGCTGAGTCAGCCTGCCTAATTCTGTAGGCTAACATTTTCCCAGCTCTCTCACCGGATTCCAAGTATTGAATTTTAGTGCGCCTCAGGGCCAGTTCAGCTCGTTGCGCCTGAAAATCTGCATATTCAACCTGCAATCTATTTAACTGAATTTTTTGGTCTTCTGTTATTAATTGACTTGGCACCCTCTCCAGATCACGAATGGACCCAAGGATTTTTGAAATATAGGTACGGTTTTTGGATGCCCTAATAGTAGCTAATCTGATACACTCACCACGAAGTGCACATTTTAGGGAGGCCCAGAACATATCCACCCTGTTCACTGTTCCTTTATTAACATCCTGAAGCAGGCAATAAATTCAGTTAAACGTTTACAGGTGTCAATATTCTGCAGGAGCTGGGTATTGAGTTTCCATAAGGAATCTCTTTTGATTCTGGGACCTACTAAGTAAGATATAACTACTGGAGAGTGATCCGAGATCACTCTGGCCTGAATATCAATCCCCAGAACCCCTGGCAGAGCAAAGTCACTAATGAGAAAATAGTCAATACGGGAATAAGTGCGATGAGAAGGGGAAAAAAAGGTATATTGTCAGTCAGTTGGATATAAGACTCTTTAGACATCCAACAGCCCGGTCGAGTCCATTAACTCTTTGAGGGCTCTTTGAGTTGGGAGTTGAGTTTGCTCGCTTATAATCTGATCTGTCTACACTCGGCTGCAATGTAACATTCCAATCACCTCCAAGCAATGTAAATCTTGAAGGTTCTTTAAGTAATAAATTCATGAGATGTGTATAGAAACTAGGCAATTCTCTGTTGGGTCCATATATGGCACCAATGAGGACTGGATACGAAGCAATATGGCCGTGGATCAAAACATAGCGTCCCTCTGGATCCCACACCTCATTTTGTAGTTCAAAGGGAATATTCTTAGCAATCAAAATGAGTACGTCTCCCTTACATGTCGAAGCACCAGCTCCAAAGACCTGTCCAATCCATCCCCTCCGCCACAGATGCATATCCTCTCTTTTAGTGTGCGTCTCCTGCAGACATGCAAAGTTTGCCTTTAGGACGCTTAGGTGCTTGAGGATAACTTGCCTCTTACACCTGTCTCGGCCTCCTTTGATGTTCCAAGTTACGCAATTATACGGGCCCCCCATATCCTAGCAAACATCTCGGGTGTCACTGTAACTATCCTCTCTCCTTTTCATTACATTACATTACAAGCATACTGGATTTGCACTTGGCAGACCACCCCCCAATTAACAGAAATAACGTTTAGTGCTATTCTATTTCCCCATTTAACAGTTACAAACACTAACCATACCCCAGTTCTAGACAACTGTTTCCCCACGTACATGCTGTCAGGTGATGATGCTTCGTCGACCCGGCTAAGCTCATTGCCCTGCTTCCCGCCCTGCCCTCCCTCTATTCTCCGAGTAGATACAAAGTACTCAAAACTGCCCAAATAGAAACACTCCATGAGTTTTTAACAATCAAATCATGAATCGCCTTTATCCATCTGCTTTATCCCTAATCAACATTTCCTATCTTTTGGGATGATCAACTAACAAATCTGAAAAACAATAAAGGACCAGTGCCGAATCGAGGAACCACCCATGGGAGACTCGCTAGTGACTTTGAGAAGAAAGAAGAAAAAAAAAAAAAAAAAAGGAGGGAACCAATTTAGTGCATTCTGCATAAAATATGCATTGGTCCTCAGGCTGGGCGCGCCACAATGACCATCAGACCATTTAACACTGTGCTTCTCCCCCCCACCACGCACATTATAGCCACCTGGGCTTCTCTCCAAACCCTAAGGAGGGTCCCACCCCAAAAAGAAAAGCCCTCGCCTCGGTCACTGGTCCTCTCCCATAAGTCGGGTTATCTAAGCTAGTCCACACTCAAATCAGGTGCATTACAGTCTCTACAATCGACTATATTAGCGGGTATCCCTCCAGAAGTTAGCTGTCAAGGGCTGTGCTCAGTATAAGTTTCAAGTTTTCCCAAAGTTCAACCAGAACACAGCTCCAGTGATAACACTTGACCAAAGTTTCTAGTAAACTTAAACATATCATAATACTAATTAAATGGCACCTGACTAGAGAGAAAAAAAAATAAAAATTCTTCCTTCTCTTTTTAAAACATTAGGCAATTGGTGATGTCCTTATTCTGCAGTCTCTGCTACCAGAATATATCCAGTGCTGGATAGAGGTATATCGTGCACTTCTCTCTCTTGCATCGTGCTGCTGCTTTGACTGAAGCGATAGTCTCTGTTCAAATAATAATCCAAAAGATCGCGCAGAAGAGGAAGGAGGAATTAGAAGTCACATACAGCGGCAGATCCACTCTGACCCCTCTCTTTGCTTGGTATGTACAGGAGAATGAATCAGTTTGACCATCCGGTAGACACTAGGGTAGCGCGTGACACTTCACTGCGGATTTACCTGACCGCATATTAGGACTGCATAGCTTTATCTGTAGAGATCTGGTAGCAACTCTTTAAGCCCCTTCTTAGCTTGCTCGAGGTTATCAAAAGAGTGCCACTGATCGCTGGTTTTGACCTGTAGAGTCGCTGGGTACTTAAATCTGAAAGGCTTCCCTGCCGCTATTAATTTAGTGACTAATGGGTGTAGTTCTTGTCGCCTGATTCGAACGGAGTGAGGCAGATCTTGGGTAATTCTGAGAGCCCTAGTTTCCCATCTAATTTCTTTCAGCTCCTTAACCTTTGCTAAAATGTGCTGTTTATCTAGGAAATTCAGGAGCTTGAATATGAAAGGTCGGGGGGCGAGCCAGCCGTTGGCGGAGGACGTAAAGCACGGTGTGCCCATTCCACTACATATGTGGGACCGTTTGGTGAAGGCCCCACTAATTTTTCACACAGCTTCTGCACAAATTGTATCGGCGTGTTGCCCTCCTCACCCTCTGGAATGCCAATAATCACCAAATTATTTCTCCGGCTGCGTCCCTCAAGATCTTCTAGCTTCTCCTCTAAGTGTCGAATCTTCTTGTTTAGTGTGATTATGCCACTTTCTGTCTTTTCTTGTTTGCCTTCCAGAGAGACAATCCAGGTTTCTGAGTCCCCCACCCGAATAGTTAAGGCCGATACCGATGATTTAATTTGCTGTAGATCCTCTGACATTGCATCGATCCCTTCTTGTAGTGGCCTCATGATTTCCATGAATTTATCCTCCGTAAGTGTTGTCTGTGTCACCAGGTGTTTGGTTTGCGATGCCGGCAGTTGTTTTGGTCGTTTTGCGGCCTTTTCTTTCTCGGGGCTCGGCAGGGGGGAATGCCGTGGTGGAACTCGCTTCATAAACACCTCCATCCCGCTTGCGACAGTTCGATCCAGTAGATTTCCCTTCCGGACATCGTCCTCGATTGAAATTACTAGCGTAAGTAGATTATTTCTGGCAATTTAGGCAACATAAGTCTGACTAGGAGCGGAGCCGGAGTGAAGCACGTCTTATCTCCCGATCCTCATCACGTGACCAGGTACGAGGTTTTCCAAATAATTTCACAGTGCTTTTCCCTCAGATGTGGGGAACACATCAGAAAAAAAACAATTACTGTAGTAATTGATCCATCACTGTGTTTACACTTTATGCAGTCACCTTGAATACAAGTGACACCCCAGAGATTAGAACCCGAACAGATTTCAGAATTTGGAATGAGGGTTCAAACTCTGCACCCATGCTCCACTCTGGCCAATGCTCAGATCTGTTTCCAAGCCACAGTGCAGCAGCAGCTAGTGAAACTAGCTAAAAAGGCTACCACAAATTTTGAAAATTTGTATAGAATTTTAAAAACAAACAAAGTGGACTTGAGAAAATTTGTCATTCCATAACACAAACTTACAGTTGTAGGAACTGCAACAGCAATGCTCAAGTAACCTCAATTAAAAAAGGAACCAATTCTTGTGTGAACCTACTTCATGTTCTGGAAAGGGAGGCAGGGTTAGGGAATGTAAGAAAAAATTACCACAGTAATCTTCTTTCTTCCAAGGGGTCCTTTAGCATCAGTAACATTAGCAGTTAGCTGGCTAGGTGCAACTGCCCCGGAGGTGTGCCTTTAAGAAAAATTTAAATGAGCTTAGGGCAATAGCAGAAAACAGGAAGGGTAGTGAGCCGAGTGACAGCTGCTGAAGGCTTCATAATTTTTTTCGAAACAAAACGAGGGCACCTGAAAAGAATCAACAGGATTCAAAAGAACATGCAAATGTCCACAAAGGTGGAAACAGAAATAATAACTACATCGCGAGTTACAAAACTCATCAGTAAGAAACTCCAAATTTGGTAGAAAGATGTGATAAAGAGCCCTTCTCCGACAGGTGAACCGGGAAGAAAGGGCGAGAGCTCACTGATGCTAAAGGACCCCTTGGAAGAAAAAAGATCACTGCAGTGAGTAATGTTTTCTTCTTACCCCAGGAGTCCTTTAGCATCAGTAACATTAGCAGACTGCCGAGCAGGACCAAGTGGGAGGTGGGCAGAGAACCTACTTAGGAAAGAGGCTCTGCAGAACCGCCCTGCCAAATATGGCATCCGATCTGGTATGCACATCCAGAGTGTAGTGTTTCCCAAAGGTGTGCACAGATTTCCAGGTAGCTGCTTTGGAGACATCCAGAAGGGGGTTGTCCCTTGCTGCTGCAAGCGAGGCCACAGTGCCCCTGGAGGAGTGGGCCCAGGAGCCCCACTGGAGGTTGGTGACCAGCTTTTTCATAGCAGAAACCAATACAACAGACCAACCAATGGTAAAAGGTTCTGTTGATAGTTGGTATTCCCCTGCCTATATCTCCGTAGGTGAGGAACAACAAGGTGAGGGAGAGCCTCTGCACTGTCCAGTATGCGCTAGGTAGTGAAAGCGGGCTCTTTTGACATCCAAGCTGTGGAGCTTTTGTTCGCCAGGAGTGGATTTCTCAGCAAAGAAGACAGGCAGAGTAATGGACAGGTTCAAATGGAACTCTGAAACCACCTTCGGCAGAAAACTGAAATTTAAATACCTGTAAATTTTCTTTCTTAGACGGCTGGTCTCTGGGCTTCCTTGCTCCTGGGCTGTACCTCCTGATGCTGATAGACAGGCAGGAATCAGACCTCTGCAGCAGGGGACATCCAGCCCTCCACTTCCTGTCTCCCTCAGTTTACTTCCTGTCTGCAATGAAGCAGGTACTCCTGCAGCAAAGCCCTGTCACAGGAGGCAGGGCTGAAGAGACTGAGTTACAAAATCTTTATTCTACACCTGCAGCAAGTGTATTTTTGGATTACTGGAAATGCTCTAGAAAGAAATACTCTAGCAACGGGAGCGGTATTCAAACGCTCCAAGGTGGGATCCAGTCTCAGCCTTGCAAGCTGCACATACTGGCCCTACCTCTCACTGGCTCGTTTTTTTTTCCCCTGCATTTGGGGACTTATTCACGGGGGTAAATGACACGGAATGCATCCCAGGAGCCAGGCACCAACACAGTGTCTCACGAGGGAAAATATATTTGAGTGCTTCCCATGAGACAGGGCAGCCATTGAGGTTTTTTCCATCCATCTAACGGCTCTTTGAAAGCTGCAGCCGCCACCGATGGGGGCAACTGTCACTAATTAGCCCTCTTATTCCCAGGGGACTTACAGGATTTTGGGCCCCAGCACCAACAAGTTTCACAGGGAAAACGTTTTTCTACGGTGTGCTTCCAAGGGGCTAGGCAGGCACTGCATGGCTTCCGATCAACGAACAGCCTTTTAGGAAAGCTGCAGCCTCTTCTTCATTGGTAGAACTAGTCAAATGCTCATTTAGAAAGCGCGCTGGCCAGCCCGGTGGCACAGAGGGTTGAGGCGCTGGACACCACACCTCGAATCATGCCGGTGACCGGGGTTCGAGAACAGACTCGGGCGCTGGGGGTCGGCAGGGGAAGGAGTAGAATTGAGCATCCATAGGACTGCCCTCCTCCCCTGGGGTGGGTTGGGGACGCATGGTCGCTCTGCAGCGGCCCACAGTGGAGACCGGGAGCACAGCAGAGGGATCACATTAAAGGGTAACACCACAGAAAAATGGAAACACCGCTCTGGGGACTGGCTGGATGACGGCTGCCGGCCCCAGACACCTCTGAAGATTCCCAGGAAGCCACGGAAAGCCTCAGCTTTAATTGGTATATGTATGTATGTCTGTATGTATGTATGTATGTATGTATTTTATTTATTAACATTCCAGACCGCTTATAAACCTCTGCCACAGAAGTGGGGATTTGAAGCAGTTTCGTGGTATATATTTCCTTTATAGAAAGGCACAGTCAGACTTATAGGAGGTGGAACCTTTCATCTTCCTATAATCTTTTCTTTTGTAATCCTTATCCTCACCTTTAAATGATCCAGGGTGTCCAAAACATTTTGGAAAAATGAAGGCAAGAGGGAGAACCTCCTTGGATACATAGAGTTCTAGGTCCTCCACAGTCATGTCAGAGGCATCACAAAAGTTCTCATACCATCTGTATCAGAAAAAAACAAAGAAAGTCAGTGCACACATTAGCACAATGAAGGTGAAAAATATTTTAACTGCAAACTGACCAGATGCCACTAATTCCCACACAAGCAAGAAAGGGGTGCTTGCTTCCACGGGAATCAGAGGTGTCTGGTGAGCTTGCTTTTTTCATCCTCACTCTGCTACAGTGTGCACAGTCTTTCTTTGTTTTTACTACTTGAGGCAGGGTGCAGTTCACATTACCAGAAGCCAGGGTGAGGCAAATTAGTTTGTGAGATGGTGGTCATTTTGGCCACTAGCTTACAAAATCTGGAAGCCAAAATCAGTATTTTTTGTAGCCATCATGTTTAAAGGTTCAAGAACCATTTTGTTGATAGGTAGCCAGTTGGCCAGTAACTTTGAGATCTAGTAGCCAAACCAGTTTTTTTTTAGTGGCAACTGACTATCTGGCTACCTGATTTGTCCTACACTGCCAGAAGCCCTTCTTTTCCTTTGGAAAGCACTCTGTAGCTTAACCCCACACCACATGGCCCTTGAGTCAACATACCCCTCAGGTAGTCTTCCCCAAATTGGAGTTCAGGGATAAAAGGAGTCCGAAGATAACAGGGAGCTTTATTCCGGCAGGTGGGGTACAGTCCCCCCCTCCTCTGTTTTTCTCCCTAGCGTTGGACACTGGCTTGGCTCCAGGGCACGAACGTCCTCACTGAGCCCTCAGCTGCACTACCTGTAGTCACCCTGGTGGCAGGAGGGCAACAGGGCTAGGAACCCCCCATCCCCAAAGGACGTGAGCTTCCTGTGGGACATCCTATCTTCCTCCCCTTCTGGCTCTCCACCAGTCCAGCCTTGTTCCAACTGCTGCACCAATAACACAGCCATAGCCAGCATTTCTAACATTGTGTGTGTTCGTTCTCTGCAAGGATAGGTAAAGTCACATTCTAACTTTTGGAAAAACATAATTAGGCACAACTCAACATATTTTATGTATGTTCTATATACTTGTTTCTTTTATCCTTCATTTACATTGCTTATTGACATTGAAGCAGCCCCCCCCCCCCGTTAATCTAATCCAGTGCTGACGTCACCATCCTCCATTTGTGACATCATGATAATTTCTAAAGCAACAAATTACTGTCACAAACAGGATTATGGATTCAGCAGATGAGCTCTTGGGGACGAGAATCCTGTATATATACTTAGCAGTGAAGAACAGATGAGACAAATACAGACTATTCAGTATATAAAATATAAACAGAATTGTGCCTAAATATTATGTTTTTCAGAGTTGCCAAGCGTGGCGAATTCACCAAGTTATTTACAAGAGACAGTACTTACATCCTCTGGATGCCAGTCATCGTCATCTGATGAGCTTCCCTGCTTTCGCTTAGCAAGCTGGCTAGGAGCAAGACTTCTTCTCTAGAAAGAAATAGGCAAAAATACATGCATCATTAGTGGAAATACAGAGAGATTACCGAAAGCAAAACTTCACACGAGGCACTTACATGAATACAATGTGATGGCAGTAAAAAGATTCAGAATCCCATCCAGTCTGCCATGACGCTGCCTCAACCCCATGCCAGGCCTAACACAGGGCTGGCAATACGAAAAGTCGTACACAAAGAAGCGGCAGTTTAAATAATTTATTATAGTATTTTAAAACAGAAATTATTAATGCAAAGGTTCAACAGTGCAAAAGACTACCTGCCGCCTACACGTGTTAAGTGTGGGTGGCAGGCAGTCGTAAGCACTGTTGAACCTCTGCAATAAGAACACTACTGTAAAATGCTAAATTAGAAAAGGGCTTGAAAAATACTGCATACTGACTGGCTGAGAGCCCCATCTAGTCATATACTTATTTTTCAACAATGCCTGCTGAAAAACAAGTGCCAGCTCACAGTGCCCACTTACCAAAACATATCCGTGAGCCTATATTTGATCTGAAGCAAAACAAAAACAAACAAAAAAATAATAATGGCTGTTTTTTCCTCTTGGTTATGGACAGAGCCCTACCTGCGCTCTATTCTCTATAGCGAGCACTTCCATAACACACACACACACACACAAACAAAAACCACAGAGGCAACCTACACACAGTCTCCCAGCTTGGTATTTCGCACCTTTTTGGTAAAAACAACACACACAAAAAAGGAAAAAAGACAAATAAAAAACAGTTTTTGTACTTCAGCGTAATAGCACTAGCATTTCACCTGCTCAGTACAACTTAAAGACAGCCTTGCCTCCACCCCTGCTCCAGAGAAAAGCAAAGCATCGAGGCCCAGATATTCAAAAGGGTTGCGCATGGCGCAACAATTATTCATATGCACAATCACTGATGTACGCCCACGATATTCAAATGGGAAAAGCGCACCGGACAAATCAATGCGCGCCGAGTGCATCAGTAATGTATGCAGGCACAGGTTGGGGCGTGCCCATGCATAACCTGCACAGCTTGATATTCACCCGGGATGTGCAGAGTCAGCCATCACGCAATAACCTGCGCCTGCACAAAGTTACGCCCAAACAAAAAGGAACAAGTGATGGCCACCCACAGGTGAGCTGTCGCATTGCAGGGAGCAACACAGCAGCTGCCTCCTGTGGGTGGCCACTCGAGTTCCTGCCGCACCTGGCGGCACCCCCCCATGCCCCATCGCGGGCATCACTATAGCCCCCCCTCCAAAAGTCCAATATCCCTGGTGGTCCAGTGGGCCACACTGAGCCCAATCGTGGGCATCATCAATAGACCCCCCCCCAATCCAATATCCCCGGTGGGTCTGAGTATATCCCCCACCCACCCGCCACTGAGGCCCCGCCCTGCTCTCCCCCTCGTCAGCCGGGCGGGCAGCACCCCACCCGCCTGCCGTCCCGCTGACTGATAACTCGGTAGGGCTGCCGCCCATTGGTTCACAGCATGAGCCAACGGGTGCAATCCATACCGCACTACTTAGTCCAGATATGTGAATGATGCCTGTGATCGGGCTCAGTGTGGTCCACTGGACCACCAGGGATATTGGGGGACTATAGTGATGCCCAGGATCAGTACATAGAGTCCACTGGACCACCAGGGATATTGGACTTTTTTTTTTTTTTTATATTACAGGAATGACGAATCGGGCTGCAGGGGTGCTCCCAATGGCTGCTGCCTGGCAGGGGCGCCAGGTGCAAGTCGTTGGTATTGGCGACTCTGCATGTTATCGCATGCAAATGGGGCCATAATGAGATGCAAATGTCCCTGTGTGCCTTGCATAAATTATGGCCCCACTTGCATGTCCCCCTTTGAATAGCGCAGGTGCTGTGCATGGCGCAATGGCACTTGCGCCAATGCATCTCCATGCTCCACTCTGGCCACTTGCGCAGTGCCACTTCGCCATGCACAGTGGAGGTGGCCAGGGTGCGATATTCAAAGCTGCTGCACCATAGCACAGCTCTGTTGAATATCGCCCAGGCCACACACCTGCGCAACAAAGTTGAGCTGCACCCAGGCTTGCGCCACAGCCTGGCGCAGTTTGAATATCCCAGCCCATGTGTATTTCTTTCTTTTTTGTTTATGAAAAACCACCAACCTTTTACATCCCTCACTTGATTGTGAGGAAAATCTCTTAGCTACGATCCCGCACCTGCTCATGCTCCACCTCGGACCCACAATACCTGCAGCACTCTGTCCCCTATTCTGTAACCGACTTCCAGACAATGGCCCCCCCCCAAAAAATATGGGGGCACCGCATTCTCCATGCCAAGTTACATTAGGGAAATGGAGCACCAGGAACCGGAGGCACAGTGTGTGTTTTTGGGGTGACCAGCAGAGAACTACTTTACCGAAGGAAAAAAATCTGGTAAAATAATTTCTATTTAAAAAAAATAAAATAAATAATTAGCTGTTATGTAAAAAATGACTCAAGAAGCCCATTTTCTAAATGCAATAATACCCTGCAAGGTGGGCAGTATTGGGATATACCAGACCTTCCAGGGGCTAAAAGGCCCTCTGCTTCATTACACCCCCTGGGCAGTCTGGAATATCACAATACCAGCTACCCTGTCAGGTATTATTGCTTACATAAATTATTAAACTGCTACTCCTGTGTGCACGCCTTTTCATGTTGCCAGTTTAGAAACCCTGGGCTGTGCACTCTGTACAGAATAGCAACGTGGGAATCATGGAAATGCACAGTGACTTACAAAAGCTGAATTGGTAGTCTAACTTTTGGCAGTTGAAATTCAACACCAAAAAGTGCAAGTTAATGCACTCAGGGAACAAGAACCCCGGTGAGGGGAAGAGCACTACGGGTGAGCAATGGGACCTTGAAGTTATCATCAGCGACTCCCTCAAACAATTGAGTCAGTGAAAGCAAAGCGATAATGATGCAGAGATGTATTGGGAGGGGTACTGATAGCAGAAGGGAAAAGAAACATTTCTCCTGTACTGATCCTTGATGAGGCCACACCTGGAGTACTGTGCCCAGTTCTGAAGCCCTCACCTCAAGAAGGATAGGGACAGGCTAGAGATAGTGCAGAGCAGGGGAACAAAAACGATTCCGGGCCAACAGGACAGGTCATATGAGTAGCACATCAAGTCACTGAAAATGCACTTGCTGGAGACAAGGGAGAAGGGAGATATGATAGAGACCCTGAAGTTTCTAAAGGGAATTTACAAGGCAAACTGTGGGGGAATTATTTAGCTTGAGTACTAATTTGTAGTCACGTGGACATGACCGAAGACTGACAGGACAGAAGTTTAGTGGGGCATGGAGCAGTCTTCCACCTGAAGTGGTTGGTGCTAAAACTGTTGGTTTCAAGCACAGCTGGGACAGAATGAAGGGTACAGTGGGTGCTCTGGGCACAGAAACTAGTAGGAGAATGGGGGATGAGAGAGATAGGACCCTGAAGGGACAGTAAGCCCCAGGGATAAATAGGAAATCTTGGACAAACTGGATGAACCATTGGTCTTTTTCAGACATCAATATCTATGTTTTTATGTTATCTGTCAGTATAGTGTTGGAGCTGTTGCTGGCATGTCAGTCCTAGATGCCAGAAGCCTGTCACCTACAGAGACATGCCAGAACCAAATGCTGGCATGCCGGTGTAAGTGCCGTGTTTCTGTCATCTGTCCTTGAGCAAGCATGATGGCACTGATGCTAGGTTTCCAGCACCTGGACCAGGGTTGCTACAGGTCACGTCAATCTAGTCATCAGCAAGTCTCCGGAACCTTTACACAATCAAGAGTGTACTGGTTGTTTAAGTTTAACATTAGTGCTTCTTGACTGCAACCGAATCTCAAATCCAGCAATTGTTTTTTTGCTTCATCTGAAAATTTTGAACACTGTGTTCTTTTATTCTGGGATTTTTTTGTTGTTGTTCTTTGCCTGCACCTCTCAAACTGCTACTCCTTCTGGTCTGAAAAGCATCCCATTCTGCCGCACCCCAGTCTCACCCTCCATTGCTGATCACCACTAATGGCAGTCACCACTAACGGCAGTCCGTGAAGAACTACTGGGCTTCCCACACTACTTCTTAGCAGGTCCGGCTCATCTCTGCCGGGGGACCCCTCCCCTGGTCAGGGGGAAGGGAGTGACCGTTCTTGGGGGGGGGGGTCCTCAAAGGCATGCAGGGCTAGGGAGTACCGACAGTGCACTTGGGGGACTGCTGGTGAGAGAGGAAATGGCAGCCATCATCCATCTCAGGTCAGGATGGGTGCTATTCTTCCTCATTTCCTGGGCCCCTTCCGTCTCCCCAGCAGCACGCACTGTGGCGACACTGGAGGCAGAGCCAGCACGGTCGTGCATGCCAGCGGATGCTCCATGCAACACCAAGTGTTGCTCTCTGAACCCCACTATGCAGCACCCTCCCATGGAAAGGGAGCATCAGTGCAGACACTATATCACCCTCCCTGCCAGCCTCCACTCCCGTCATCCTGGGCTTGGGGCTCAAACCCATGTCGACAGCATGCCACGCAGGTGCCTCACCATTTAACACAAGTCTGGCCTGGGTATTTAAAAAATAAATAAATAAAATCGCACCTATCAACTTGCTGGGTGGTTCTGTGTACAAGCAGACAGACACTGCTTGGTCTATATACTAATATGCCAGCCAAGTGGTGCTAGTTAAATGCTGATGTTCTGAGTATGCATGCATTTTATTAGTTCTTAATAGAGCCAACACTATTTAACTCGATAACAATAAGACATTATAGTATATGGTTAGGGTTTATGAATAAAAAGCAGTGGTTTTCAAAATCTTGTTGTAGGACAATTCAAAGGTCAAAAAAGTTGTACTATCGTTCTGACATTACATTGATAGTAAAACAACTTTTAAACCTGGGACTGCCACCTGACTAGCGGAAACTGCGGCTTCTCACAAAAACAAAATTCAGAAAAAATGGCAGCACCACTTAGTAAGCGGTCAGGCAGGTGGTTGAAAGAAAGTTTGGTCACGGACTACCACAGACTCGGATCCATGTTTCCAGACTTTCAATTTTTCAGTTTTTTTTTTTTTTTTTTTATTGTTGTTGGGAACAGAGAAACGGCAGAGATTACTGGGATCTTTAGAGTCAGGAGCACCGCACGTCTGCAGCGAGGATCACGAGCAACCAGGACCGTGAACACAAGATATTAAAATGAAACCTTGTTAAATCAATGTCTTCAGAACATAGGGGAACCATATACTATATAAAATTAATGGATGGACGACCATCCACAACTAAGGCTGCGTTTCCCCATCTCGGGAGTTGATGACATCATGAAGACCTCTCGAGCTTCGCTCTTGAGGTCTCCATGATGTCATCAACACCCTCGATGGAAACACAGCCTTGTATGGATGGTTGCCCATCCATTCATTTTATATATCTGACCCAAACGCAGCATTTAAAACTGCAAGTGCCCCCCACTCTCGCCTTTCCAGACATGCCAGCACCGCAAGATATCAGTAAGCGGCATGCAAAGGTGCCGGACATGCAGGCATGGCCCTCACCCCACCATTTTCCAATGTGTCAAAATGGCTTACTAGATTAGGCTTCCAACACCCTCTCCTACTTGCTCAGTGAAGAACTTCCTCAGGTCCTTCTTAAACTCTCCCCCCAGTCCTGTTTACACAAGTGCCCCCTAGTCGCTGTGCCCTTGTTCATCCTGAACAGTTCGTTACAGTCTATAAGAACATCTGGTTAAAAAAAAACAAAAAAAACACATACTGCAGGACCTGAACCAGCAAAAGCCAGCTTGGCATAGCACCTGGACCAGGCGCAAGTTGAGCACATTTTGCCGATCTGCCTTTTACTGATTTAGTGCAGTCCAGTTCCTGCAGTCCCTTTTTTTTTTTTTTTTTTAAACCCACACACTCAATCATAACCCCCCCCCCCACCTAACTGCCAGTGTATACATGTCACTGGACAACCTTTCTTCACACAGCCTATACCTACAACTTAATTTAGAATACTCTGAAATTTCACAGACTAGAATTCATGGTGTAAATGGAGAACTAAGGACCCCACTAAGCAAACTGCGTTGCTGTGCAGCGATTCTATGCTCCGTGTAGCTGCGCTGTGAAGGACTATGAACCCTGCCATGCATGTTGTAGCTGCGTTGTCATGACTACAGACCCCAGTCTGGATTAAGCACCAAACTGTACTTGGCATGACTTGTGAATTGCTGCTGGGTGTTGTGTTCATTTCTAAATTAGACAGAGAGTAGAGAGGGGAGCGAGCATGATGTGAGTGGTAGTATCACAGCAGTATGCAGTATGGTAAAACACGAGGACAGTATTGTATGTAGTTCACGTTACTGCCTACAGTGGGGTCCTTAGTCCTCCACTTATTTTATTTTTTATTTATTTATTAGATCATCGGTTTACAGACCTTTGAGTCAAAGACTCATTTATAAAGTCACCTCATCAATAGCGCAATACATCACAGCAAACAAAACAGAACAGTACAGAATGCTTAGATTAAAAAAGCAACCATTGTTACAGGCATTCACTGGAGGTACAAGCTTGGTGATAGGTAGATCACAGTAGTCATAATATAGGTACACGAGTACCAAGTCAGGTAGCAACCAGAGATATTTTATTACATTAGTCAGCAGATGTTGCCCGAGACCCCAGGCATATAGAGCAAAAGTAGACAGGGCAAACCCAGCCTAGGGCTGAGGGTAAGGGGCAGGTGGGGGATTATGCGCAGTTGCAGCAGCGAGTGCTTGTCAGATGGCTTCTGAGGGAGACCTTAAAAGGACCAAGCTTAGTGGAGTCAGCTATGTTGGCTGGGAAGGAATTGAACCAGGAGGGAGCCCGATAGCAAAAGGATCTCTGGGCCATAGAGGTCCTTACCCTGGGGACAATAAGAGAGGTTTTGACAGTGCTGCGGGTGGAGACTGAGGGGGAGGCACACTGCAGGGAGGTGGCGACCCCGGGGGGGGGGAAGAAAGAGAGCCCTAGCAGGATCTTTTTAACAAGAAGGCAGGTTTGGAAGCGGAGTCTTTCTTCAAGGTTGAGCAAGTTGGTGGTGGAGTACAGCAGGCATGTATGGGTGCGCCTAGGGGCTCCCAGAATTAGCCTGCAGGCCTTGTTTATAGAGAGCTGGATTCTTGCAAGCGCAGTGTTGTTGGCTGCAGCACAGATGGGCAGCCCACAGTCGATTAGCGACAGGACAGAGGAGGTGATTGCCAATCTAAGGGCCTCTTGTGGTAGGCAGTCCCTATGGTGGTATAACAGTCCAATCCCGATATTGGTGGCAGCAGCAAGGGCACTGATAAGGGAAAGGAAGGAGAGAGAGTGCCAAATCAAAGGTAATGCCCTGATACTTGTAGGAGGAAACCTGCTCAATGGGGTTTAGTGTGCTAGGCAGTATCACAAGAGGGGCACTACTGGCTTTGCTTTGGCGATGTGAGAAGAGCATAGCTTTGGTCTCTTTTAGGTTCAGGACTAGCCTTCGTGATGTGAACCAATGCTGAGCTCTATCAAAAGCTTGTTGGAGGGTGGCCTGGAGTGTGCTAGAGTTGGGGTCAGAGGCGAAGAGTACAGCGTCATCCACGTAGAGGAGGATCTTACTTGGACAGGCCGAGGGGAGGGAGTTGAGGTAGAGACTGAAGAGGAGAGGTCCTAAAATTGAGCCCTGGGGAACCCCAGAGCAGACAAGTCGTGTGTCAGATAAGAGTGCTACTGATTTTTACACACTGGCTCGGATATTCAAACTGCGCCATTCTGAGGCGCAAGCCCTTGCGCTGCTCAAAATAGTTGCGCAGCGGTGTGGCCACGGCGATATTCAAAGGAGTTGCGCTATTGAGCAACTCCTTTGAACACTCCCCAACCACCACTGTGCATGGCGCAGTGGAACTCGCCACCACAAGTTGTCAGAGTTGAGCATTAAACTTGGCGGTGGTGCAATACCATTGCGCCATCTGCGGAAAACCTCGATATTCAAAGGTGACATACAAATGAGGCCATAATTCATGCACAGGCGCGAGAGGCCCATTGCATCTGGTCTCTTCATTGCATGCCATTAGCATGTAGATGCGCTGATCCCTGAGGACTTAGCCTGGCCGCCCTGCCAGGCAGCAGCGTCGAGGACCCGGCGCACCCTGCAGCCCGATCGCGGGCAGTATGTATCAACCCCGTCGCCCGATCGCGGGCAGAATGTAAAAGCCCCCAACCCGAATATCTCCCTGGTGGTCCAGTGGACCGTAATGCCCGATGCGGGCAGATTGTCCAGTGACAACCCCCTCAAACATCTCCCTGGTGTCTGGTCCCCACACCCCACCCGAAGCCCCTCCCCATGGCCAGCGGCATCCCACCCGCCTGCCGCCTGACTATCCAGTAAGGCTGCCGCCCATTGTTGCAGAGCTAGAGCCAATGGCGTGCAGCCCATTCTGTACATGACAGTCAGATTTGGGAATGAACATCATTCACAAATCTGACTGCCATGGGTATGGGCTGCACGCCCAGTGGCTCTAGCTCTGCACCAATGGACGGCAGCCCTACCGACAGTCAGTCAGCAGGTGGCGGGCGGCAGGCGGTGGATGCTGCACCGCCGCCGCCGCGGGGGCGGCTTCGCGGGTGGGTGAGGTGGGGGAGACACTCGACACCAGGGAGATGTTTGGGGGTTGTCACTGGACATTCTGCCCACGATCGGGCATTACGGTCCACTGGACCACCAGGGAGATATTCGCTGGGGGCTTTACATACTGCCCGCGATCGGCACTGGGGGTTGATTCACGCTCTGCCCGCGATCGGGCACTGGGGGTTGATTCACGCCTGCCCGCGATCGGGCACTGGGGTTGATTCACGCTCTGCCCGCGATCGGGCATCGGGAGCTGTTTGGGGAGGTGTCTGCATACATACTGCCCGCGATCAGGCATTGGGAGATGTTTGGGGGGTGTCTGGATACATACTGCCTGCAATCGGGCTGGTGGTGGGGGGCACAGGGACTAAGTTGGGGGCCAGCCATGGGTGGCAGCTGCTGTGTTGCCTGCAATACAGCAGCTCACCTGTCAGTGACCCTCAACCCGATCCTTTTTGCAGCTCAAAGTTGTGCAGGCGCAGGTTGGGGGTTGCGCCTGCACAACTCTGCATAGCCCGACTGAATATCGGGTTGTGCAGTTTATGCATGGTTCCTCCCCCTCATGTTGAGCATGCATTCATTTGCATTGCGCTGTTGCTCAGCCTCCTGCTGAATATCGCAGAATGGTGCAATGTAGGACTTGTGCATGCGCAACCCTGTTGCGCATGGAGCAACCCTTTTGAATATCTGGGCCCCTGAGTTCTGGCAGAGAGGTAGCTGGGGAACCATGCAAGGGGGTCAGGGGAGAAACCAAGGCATCTGAGGGAGTCAAGCAGGAGAGGAAGGCAAACTGTGTCAAAGGCCTTGGAGAGGTCAATGAACACGGCACCGGCATGACTTCCGGCATCAAGAGCAGAGTGCAGGAAGTTGGAGAATTCAAGTAGCGTGGTTGTGGTGCTGTGACCTGTACCTTAGCCATGCTGTTCAGGGCACAGGATATTGTGCATGGCCAGGTAGTCGGCAAGCTGGTTGGCAACTACTTTTTCAAGGGCCTTAGAGAGTGGGGGGAGGATGGAGATAGGTCGATAGTTACCCGGGGTCACTCGTTCGACGCTCTTTAGGATGAAAGTGATGATGGCAGTTTTCCATGTGCTGGGGAACTGCCCCAGGCACAAAGAGCAGTTGAACAGCTCGGTAAGTGGTACCAGGATAGCATCCAACGTCAGACGAAGTAGCCTAGTGTCCAGTAGGTCGATGCCGGGGTCGTTACTACTAACGGCTTTTTGCAGAGGGGTCTAGCCTCCAGTAGGGAGATGGTACATACATAGAAAGGAGGTCTCTGGAGAATGGGCAGGGGCGCTACTGGGATGGGGTCAAAGAAGTTACTGGGCAGGACTGAACTCAGGTCTGGGAAAGTGTGGTTTAGCAGTCTGCAATATCTAGGAGGTCAGAGCAGACAGTTCCATTAAAGGAGAGTTAAGAGGGGGGTGGGGAGCCGGATTTCCCATTCAGCTTTCACATTATCCCAAAAGTTCCTAGCCGAACCCCAGGAGGAGACAAGAGCGGATTGGTAGTACTGGGCTTTGGCCCGTCGAATGGCCCAAGTACACTTATTGCGCTCAGCGTTGTATGCTTGTCTATCAGCTGCCTTGCCAGATTCCACGGCAATGTGCCATAGGTTGTCTCTCATTTTAAGTTTGTGAAGGAGGGAAGAGGGTAACCCAGGGCGTGCTTTGCTTTTTGGTGTGATTTCTAGCGAAGGGGGCATAGAAGTCACAGGCAGTGTTAAAAGTACGAGTGAAAAAATCCAATGCCATGTCTATGGATGGTGCAAGCCTGACTGGGGACCAATCCAGTTGTGAGAGGTACAGTTTAAGGAGATGCAGGCCGCCCGGGAGTAGGCGATGTCGCTAGGTGGTTTGCGGTGCAGGTTTGCTGTTGGTAGCGGGCCCAGAGAATACGACCGGGGAGTGGTCACTAAGTGAGTTGGGAAGTACACTGATATTGAGCACCTTCTGGGGGCGGTTGGTAATGGTGATGTCCAGGAAGGTGCTGGAGCCAGTAGAGGGGTTCAGTCTAGTTGGGGTGGTGACAAGCTGAGACATGTCAAGGGCGGCAAAGATATCTCTGGTTTGGGAGGCCGTGGCAGAGAGCCAGTTGATATTCAGGTCACCAACAATTATCTGGGCCATTTTGGGCGGTAGGCCAGAGAGGTAGTCAGCAAGCGCCTGAATGGCGGTCTTGCTTTCTGGGGGATATAGATAGCGGTGAGAAGAGTGGGCCCTTACCAGGGTTGGGGAGATTTTAGTGTAAGGGCTTGCACTCCGTTATCAAGCTTGGGTGGTGGAAGTACATGTCCAAGGAGGGAGTCACGCATGTAGATAGCACAACCACCTCCACGCTTACCCACCCGATCTTCCCTGAAAAGGTGTAACCAGGGTGGGAGACAAAACCCCTATAACCCCTAGAAACCAGCATCTGCTCAACACTTTTTTTTTTAATCAATAACATTTTATTGAATTAAAATACAGTACACAAAAATAATGCCATAAATGATCAACAAATATAATACAGCAATAATTATTCATACCTCACTTAAAAGATAAACATTACTACAGTAACTTAACAGACTTCTAAAACTGCATACAGTACTCATTAAATTATAAATTGCAAACAAATTACCTTAGTAAAAGGGGGAAGTTACTCCACTAATCCTTGAACAACATTCCCCTGAAGAAATCATTAGCTCCCTAGCCCACTTCTCCTTATGCTCTCACTGCCTTGAACCTTCCTTCCTCCTGGATGTATCTAATATGACGTTTTACCATGACTGTCTCACATTGCCTACTAAACTGATGTGTAATCTGACATCATGCACTGCTAACAATAGCTTGCTACCCCTGTAACTGGATGCTACTGTATATTTTGAGTAATTATTGTAACTACTGTAAAGAGTGCTTGTATGTGTCTTTGTTCTGTAAAGAATGCTATTGTGTGTCTTACTCTAACTATTCTGTGTCGCCCCTTGCTAACGTACATAATTATTGTAACTACTGTATAGAATGCTAGAATGTGTCCTTTTCTGTAAATAATGCTATTGTGCGTCTTCTCTGTAACTAATTCAGGGTCGCCCCTGAAAAAGGGACTTCTGGTCTCAGTGGGCTTACCCGGTTACCAAAATACAAATAAATAAATAAAATAAGTCAACAAGAGAAATACTGCAGAAAAAGTGAATGGGGAAGGATAGGTTACTGGCAGCCTAAAGGCTTACTAAGTTGAAGAGAAACAATTATAAAGTGTGTCCCACTTAGAGATGAGCCTGGTCTAGCATAAAGTGAGCGAGCCTCTCCAGGTTCAAAACTTCCAAGCACTCAGCCTTCCATTCATTGAATGACAGCACTTGCTCCTCCTGCCATATTCTGAGAGTAGAGCAACACTGTTCATTACTCCATATTTTTGGTTCATCAAAATGACCGAAAAGAATGGTCGTTTCATTTAAAGTCCCCTTTAGCCATGCAATGGCTTTTAAAAAAAATCAGCAATATTACCTCACAAAGATACCATTTTGGGACACAACCAAAACATATGGCTTATGTCACAATCGGCGTCTCCACATCTCAGGCAGATGCACCTAGCTCTCAATTCCATCTTGTTCATTTCAAGAGGGGCTCCACAAGAAGGCAAAAACTAAAATAAATAAATGCTGGTGCCCAATGTGATGCAGATTCCCCCATACCAGTAATATTTCAGTGCCCAGACTGCCAGATGTTGTGCCCCATCTGTACTTGCTAACCAACAGAAGCTAGGGCGTGCGTTTTTCAGAATATAACCCACACATGCTGTCACGTGTTACTGCTTACATATACAGTTATGTTAGTAATTGGTCCAGAGGCAGGCTCCTGCACCAGCAGCTGTAAACCTGAGTATTCATACTTACCATTTTCTATCTCACTGATGTGTCAATAACAATTGTGTTCTACTGTAAACCCATTTCTTCCACCGACATCAAGGTGAGGTACGGTGAAATGCGTTCCTGCTTGCTTCATTTACGGTTGAGATTTCTATAACCGTGCGCAGCTGACCCGCAGCATCTCTTCTGAGAGCAGCAAGATACTTCCAAAACAGGTCTGGGCATGAATGAAAGCAGCACCCCCTCCGCCCCTCATGCGCATACCTCTCTACCTCCTGCCTCACAAATCAGGGACCAGGCTTAAACAAATCAGGGACAAAGGACCAAAATCAGGGACACATCTTCAAAATTAAAGACGTCCACCCAGAAAGCCAGTAGAATATGGGGCTTGGTGCAAAATGCGTTTTCTAAAGAAGAACAAGTCTGTAGCTTTAATGCTTGATATTGTTGTATGCTTACAGTTTCCACGGTTTAGCCACAGAAATACAAATTTTAGAGGGACAGAGTACAATTTTGAGGCAAAATCAGGGATGTCCCTAAAAATCCGGGCCAGTTGAGAGGTATGCTCACGCGGATTTATGACAGGTAACCAGATCCCCAGGTAAACGTGCTCTCTGCTTTCACCAAGTGCCTTCTGTGTCGGGCACCTGGCCCCACTCTGACGACAGTACTTGTACCCCCTTGCTCCCGCCGCGGCCGGTTACACGCCGTTGGATTCCCAAGTGAAACGCCGGTTACCCCTCAGAGGGTTCGGGTCTCGGGGCACCGGCCCCGCCCACACCACCCATTTCGCGGGAGATCTCCCCGGTGTACTGTCGGACAAGGGTACCGGGCGACGCCTGCCACCGCCCCTCAACACGTCACCCCCTCACGCTGTTGCTGCCAGGCTCTTCTATGTCCCCCGACTCGGTCTGGTTTCTGTGCTGTTTGCCGGTCTCTCTGCTGCCCGTTCGGTTATATTCCAACGGGAATCTTTAAAAGTGCCGCTCTGGGTGGAGATCACGTAATGCGCATGCGCGTAAAAGTGTTGCCGACTTTGCGCCCCGGAGCCTCGGGTCCGGCTGAGCAGCTTCGGCATCTTCTTTCCGGTGTTTGTCCCGGCATTTTGTTTTTTCTCATCAGGGTAGTGGCATGCGGAGGTACATCCGTGTCCTCTGAGATTGAACTCTTGTGTTTTTTTTTTTTGAATCCCATGTAGTTAATGACTGTATATCTGGTTTCTAGCTTATAAAGTTGGTGCCCTTGGAGCCGAGCGTGTAGTGAGTCCGGAGCCGGACGCATTTGGGTGTAACACTGGCGGAGCAGGTTGTCCAGGCGGCGGTGCGTGTTGTGTCCATGGGCGCTGTATAGCGAGGCATGCCAGTTGCTTTGGAGCTCGCTAGCTGTGTAACGGTGACTCGCTGGTTTCTCCAAGTACCAAGTTCTGCCAGTTCCAAGGGCCAGCACAGAGGTGAGGCAAAGTATAGTGGAGTTCAATAGTTGGCTTGCAGGTTGGTGTCCCACCCAGAAGGGGTATAGTATGGGGTGGTGTGATAGGAGATTGGGGTTCAACGTGGAGCAACAAGAGCCTCTATGCCCTGGCTAGGCTGCATCTAAATGGGGAGAGGAAAGCAGTGCTCCAGTGCAAACTGGACGATTATGTTGACTGACGCTGCCGGTTAAACTAAACGGGGGGAGAAGAGAGAAGCCCTGTTGATCAGGCGAGGCAAGGGGTAGGAGAGCAAAAAGCCCTACCCACACAGCCAGAGTGTAAGAGGGCAGAATATATAAGGGGGGGTTGGAGGGTCGTGTGTGTGTAACCCCTAGGTGGCACTATCCCAAGGTATATTACCCCTGCCTGCTTGACTGGTAGCAGGTTAAGGGGCCTAGGTTCAGTGACGGGTGCCTCCACCCAAAGGTCAGGGTTGGTATTAGTCTGACTAACCAGGCCACAGCCCTCTGGGGCACTGTGACCCCCCCCCCCTTGTCTCCTACTAGTGGCCCACACAGTACACAATGTTTACCTTCCCAATACCCCTGACAAGTTTGGCACATACACCTGTGCTGGGCACTTACCCCCAGGACCGGTTCCTTCGGTTTGGCTCTGGGAACCCCCAGTAAAATAAGGTGATGCCATACAAAAGCAACAATGCAATACTTTCAACATAAACTGACACCACAGTCTATGTAAATTGCAGAAAAACAGATCTGATTTATTCAGGGGACTATAACAAGGATGGGGGATAATCAGGTTAATTTGCTTAATCACACTAATAATCGCCCTACTGTGCATGCAATCAGAGTCCCATTCAGTCACAATCTCTGGGTACCCAGGATGGGGAACCTAGCCAAGACCATTGCCCGGGGTAGGCTGGCGTTGCAGCTGGTTGGGGCCCTGTGGAGAAAGAAATAATATACACACACCCCCAGTTGTAATCCGGAGCTGGAGGGCTCAGTTCATGGAGAAAAACAAAATAATCAGGTGACACACTTTTGATTTAAATGATAGTTGCAGGGAGCTACCCTGATAGTTACGGTACCCAAAATTGAACACAGGATGGATGATGGTCGAGACGATGGATGGAAGTTCTGGCTTGCCAGAGGAAGCGGGGCCCACACGAATCACTTCTGCGTCGTTCCCGTTCAGGCATGGAGCAGGGGGCTGATCCCCTGGCAGGTCCTTCGTCGATGAATCTTCTTTGTGCAGTCGGGTAGGGGGACAAGACCCTCGTGGCAGGGCCTATCTGTGTTAGGCAGTAACGGATTTAGTCCGAAAGTAGCTGGGTATAACTTCCAGCCTTCAGCACACTTCTCAGCTCGGGGAAGGACTAGGTTGCGGCCCTCCTCCAGCTCTCAGCACATTTATATGTAACTATGGTACCATAAGCATAACCCTACCACTACACTGAGGGGGTATCTCATTTTGAGAGTCCCTGGGTTATGGGTGGAAGGAGAGAGGAGGTATTGTAAAGTTGAGAGCAAAGGTTTCCAAAATGTAGTTTATATACAGATACCAATTTGTGTACACTCAAATATAGTATCTCAAAGTTGGTTACTTTTAAAGAGAATCACCAACATGCCTTGAATCCCCCCTGCCACTGCATAAACGATGACTTACCCCCACAGGAGTCTGTGCATGTAAAGGTGCCCCCAAGAATGCAGCCTTTAAAAAGTTATGCTACTTGTAAAATTGTATAAGCTGGGCCTTGGTAATTGACCGGTGCCCAAGTTTCATTAGCATGTGGCCATTATGCTAATAAAAATCTGTTCAAAAGCTGTCGCCCATTCAGTATAATGGGGCGCGCCCCCGCGCTCTCACTGGCATCTTGTCATCACGCCAGTGAGCACAGGGCGGAGCCGGCAGCAGACTAAAAACCGGGAGGTCCATCGGACCCGGTTTATACAATTTTAATAGTAGCATAACTTTTTAAAGGCTGCATTCTTGGGTGCATCTTTACATGCACAGATTCCTGTGGGGGTAAGTCATTGTTTATGTAGTGGCAAGGATTAATATTGGTGAATTGCTTTAAGTCTGAAAGGTGAAGAACTCAATTGTTTCTTTGTTTTACAGGTCATGCAGTTGTAAGCGTCTGCATCAGTCATTGGTCGGCACGGACAACTAACTAAAGATTCATCATATAGATTCCTGAGGATGGCAGCTGCCGCTCAAACGGGAAAAGGATCTGTCCGCAAAGCAAAGCCACTACCTGTAAAGACCACTTTAGACAATCCTTACAGTATTGGATGGAGCCCTTTAGAGAGAGAGGATATGCATTTTATTTTGCAGGTGTTGAGGGACAAGTTCGCGGAGATCAGGCTCGAAAAAATTGAGCGTCCAAAGAGGAAGAAAAAAGGCTTTACTGAAGAACAGAAAGCAAAGGACGAGGGTGATCAACCTGGTGGTGGTTTAAGAAAAGCGGTCAGTGGAGAAGCAAAAGGTGAGGGTGATCAACTTGGTGATGGTTTAAGTAAACTGGCCAGTGAAGAAGCAGAAGAAACTGAAGAGTGTTATGGATGGACCAATTTAGAAGCAAGAAAACAGCTGTCCTTGGGAATCAATGAGGTCACTCGAGCTTTGGAAAGAGATGAACTATGCTTAGTGCTTGTGTGCAAGTCTGTAAAGCCTGCAATAATGACCAGTCACCTGATTCAGCTGAGTGGAAGTCGGGCAGTTCCTGCTTGTCAGGTCCCACGGCTAAGTGAGAACGTGGCACCTTTAATTGGCTTAAAGTCGGTTCTAGCACTTGGCTTCCGACGGAATGCTGGGAAGTTTGTCGATGCTATAAACTCTATCATTCCAAAAGTGCCTCCCTTGCAAGTTCCATGGATTCAGCACACCAAGGCAGAGGAAGCAGCGATAAAAGAAGCCCTCTGCCCTTCCGGGGATAAGGGCGTTGTAGAGGCCAAAGGGACTGCTGCAGCAGACATGGCCTTGACCCCTAGTCAAAAACGTAAACATACTGAACTGGAATTGGAAGTTAATAAAGAAAGTGTTTTACAGCTACAGCCCCTCAAAGTAAAAAAGCTGGTTCCAAATCCTAACAAGTTTCGGAAAGTCAAAAAAAAGCAGAAGAAGTAATTGTATAGCTGTGATTTTGTTGAATTGTCACTGATATATGTAAGAAAAATGTTAGTTGCCGTATTGGTCCTTGTACAAAAAGACTAACAAAATGGGTGACTGGGTATCTTTTGTTGGTCTAATGAATGGTATCAAATAACTCATTTTGATCATCAGTGATATGTATTTCATTTTTTGAATTCAGTATTTCCTGTTAGCAGGGTGACGAGTACACCACCTTTGTGTGTGTGCTTAGGGAGGGCAAAGGGGAATGTTTTCCTGTTGAGCTGGATCTTTATTGCATATAACCCTTATTTTGTTTTGAATTGTGTACACACAAATCCAGAAACCTGATTGGCTAAGGAGTTTAGAAGCCAGTGTTTATATCCCAGCATAACAGCTGTGGAAACAGTGACCTCACTAACTTGTTTACATCAAGTAGGCACAGCTATTTGAGTACACTTCAGTTCACTCATATTATAAATGCAGCCATCTATTGACCAAACAGCACTTGGACTGCACAGTGGCCTTTTTTATTTTTCATTTATTTAAGCATTTGTTGACTGGGATAGGCACACCGAGCTGAGGCTCGTTTCCAGGTGTGACCCGGAGGAAGGGATATAGGCGTACATACAGTGATAACAGGATGTTCACAAAATATTTACAAATAGATTTTGAATTTACAAGTTCGAAGTACAACTTATTGATTGTTACAATATTTATAAGTTAGTGATACGAATAACATGAGAACCAGCAGAAGTTTCCACATTTCCGGATTGCAAAGCTACAGGACCTCAGCATATAGTTTATTGTACAAAAGCTGAAGCAAACAGGCAATACTGGCACATTTAGATTTCGTGAGACGAGCAGAGAGGATGAGAATAAAGCAGAGGTAGTTTTAATCATGCGAGAGGGGTCTAGTAGGAGCTGGGAGTGGTGACAGAATCGCAGGGTTCCGTGTGATGATGGTGATCGCAGTAATGTGATCGCCATTAGGGCAAGTGTACACCACCAAAAATCAATTTCGGCGATGTACACTCCCGGCGCACAGCAAAAGGACGTCTGGGACTTGAGGTGTTTTTTTTTTTTTTGTTTATGTGGGGGGCTGTGCCCCTCCCCTCCACTAAAGGATTCTCCACTCCAGAGGGGTGCATGTTGGGAAGGGGGGGATGCAAAACTGGGAAAAAAATTTTGGACGAGGCGCAACAAAATGTATGCTCGCCCGGACCCGGTACCCTCACAACTCTAGCCTGCCACCCACCATGCCATGGGGCCAGCTTGGCAGCCCACCGCTACACCACACCTCACAAACCCTCCCTCCCCTTCCACCCATCACCCTGTGTGCTCTTCTCCTCTCCCAACTGCACGTGTGTACATATAGTGACATCCTGTCGGTATATTTGCAGACCCCCCCTGCCCAGTCTGGTCGCCCTCCCTGCTCAGTAGCCCTGTTTACATGTGCCGCGATTAAGTCACTCTTTTTGAAAGCGCCCAATCGCGGTCGCCATTGTCACAGGCTACCAATCACAGGAGGCAGAGCAGTCACCTTGGCAAAGGCAAGAGGGAGGTGGTAGGAGGCGTAGTTGTTTGTTGCAGGAGAGGTAAGAAGAGGAGTTTCTAATGGTGGGTGTTAGTTTATTCCACGAAGAGCGGAGCCAGTAGGAGAAAGCAGCTTTCCCAGAGGACAAGGATGATCGAGGTAAACTGAAAGATCTTTCTTTGTCATCGTACATAGGGGGTGTCCTAGGCCAGAGAGAGATTATCCACCAGATAGGGGGTAGCAGGTCAAACCAGAATTTTGATATCATATTGGGCGAGTGGATGTAGCGTCTGTGGGCAAGCGGGGCTATTTCAAGGAGGCAGTACAGATCACAGTGATGTGTTCTAAAGGGTGAGTTTGTAGCGAAGTGGCAGAAAGAATTCAGGAGGATGTCGAGCCTTGCTAAGGTGGTACCTGAGGCAGGGCTGTATATCACGTCCTAATAATCGAAAATGGGGATGTCATTTTAGTTACGATTTGATGTCTGGCAGATAGAAGTAAAAACATTTGTTTCTATACAGGAGAAGAAATACATGTCATAAGGGTTAGATGCCCTGTTTTCAAGACAGTCCTGTTTCAGATGTTAAACCCATTTTTATAACAATACAATAGACATGCACATACATGACATCACTGCCATCATACGCTACAATAGTACACATTTTAAATCTTATTACAATTAACATACAAGTCAACAATGACATTCAGTAATTAAAATAGGTTTCACAGGCTGGCCCGGTGGCGCTGAGGGTTGAGGTGCTGGACACCACACCTCGCGCCATGCCGGCGACCCAGGTTCGGTAGCGGACTCTTGACACCAGGGGTCGGATGGGGGGAGATGGGCTGGAGCTTCTGACAGCTCTCCTTCTCCGGTGGGAGGGATGGGGTTTATCCCAGTGTGCGCTGACCCCTGGCAGAGGCTGGGGCTGGGGCATGCTGGCACGTCGACAGTTCTGAGGTTGGATTGGCCACGGGCGGAGGTCTGTGAACCAATCAACTCTGGAGTGGCACCATTGGGGGGGGGTGGAAGTTGAAGACGTTCATGTTCGCGCCTGACAGGGCATGCAGCTTCCACACAAAAGGGAGGAAAACGCACCCAGCGGAGCCGGGAAGATGGAGTGCTGACTAAGTCCTGATGTGCCGCCAAGCCACCACTGCCCGGGGACTTGATGCGATTTCAAGATTTGGGGGCTTGGCCCCCTCCCGCCCCCACCTGGGGGGGGGGGGTAAACCAAGGCAGGATGGAGAGATCCAGGCAGTAGGTCACACCTGGAAATAATCATCAGCTCTGTGTGCCTTTGCTGGACAAAATTTGTAAACTAAAAAAAATGTTGTTCCGCGTACAGTACGCATAAAAAGTTCCATTGTGATGTAAATATATACACAGAATACATTTCTGAAAATGAGTAATCTCAGTTGTTGATGAATATAACATAACAGTAACTTACTGTAGAACAGGTTATATTTCATGTAAAATAATTATAGCTGTATTCACTTGAGAGGTAATTCAGCTAAAATAAAATGGCGATAATTGGCCAGAATTGCACATTTTTAATGGGCATAAATTTGGAGCTGATTGCAGAGCATGAAATCAAATTTGCACATTTGTCACTGATTAGTGCCTAGCGCTAAATATAACTTGTGCAAGAATACAGTTCTACAGTATTTAGATCATCAATATTTTCAATGTAAAATTCATAATTCATGTGCACATCAATGTGCAGCCAGATTGTACCATTTCCTACTCTCTCAGCATTTTGAAGTTGCTTAACCCATAAATTATATATGTACTTTAATGGCGACAGGTCAGAGAATGTGTTGTATAAAGGTACTACATTAAACCCTACAGCACAGGGCAGTATTTCGGGGGCCTGGGTTCAATTCCCAGTAGGTCACATTATTTATTTCTCACTGTAGTTTTTAAGAGGACCCTTTTGACATTTTTATTTATGTGGTAAGCGTTAACTTATTTTACTAGCTACCTATGACAGGAGCACCTTTTGAAACTAAGAAAGAGACTGAAAAGATTACTTCTCCACAAGAACAGTTCTGCTGACGTTTTGAACGAGCATTGGGGTAGAGCAGCCTTTTTTCAGTTTGAGATTTTATTCTACAAGGAAATTAATTCAATATAATGTAGTGGCAAAGAGCACTGAGCTGCAAACCTGGGTTTGAATCCCGCAGCCACCAGTTGCATACTTTGTGATCGTGAGCAAGTCACTTAACTTCCTTGTGCTCCCAAAAGGCACCTGGAAACAAGCCTCGACTTGGTGTGCCTTTTCTGGCCAAAAATTGTAAAATAATATAATTTTTTTTACGATACATCATTATTTTATTTAAAATAATTTCTCCTTATGTCTGTTTAGACAGTACATTCATTCTGTATATGAAGAGTGATAACTCCTGGATAAACTGTATTTTATAAGAATGAGTAAAGAATGTAGTTGCTATAAAAACAGAAAACCACAAACTTTGAAAATCAAATATTTTATTTTTGTAAGCACCCCCCACCTGCCCTGTCTAGGGCTGTTGAAATATGATGGTACAGTTTGTGGAGAAAGGGCACTATACAGCCAAGATGACATAGTCCAGAAATAAGACAGGAAAAACAATATCTGGATTCCCTACGGGTGTAGCAGGTGATGGATTGGCTCCATTGGGGTGCCCTTGAGTCTTCAGAGTGCCAAGATGGTATGCAGGAGGAATCAAAGATGCTGATTCTTCATCTGCCTTGCCTTGCCAACTTCACCCATAGGCTTTTGTAGACTGATTTCACCAGGCAGGCCTCTTGATGTCTTCCTCTGTGGTACTCTGGTTCTCCTGAAGCACATCCTGGAATACACTGAGAAATCTGGCTCTGGAGGCAAACTTCTTTTAGCATAAACACCGTTCCTCCAGACACAAAAAGCAAATGCCAAAATTGCAGAAAACAAGCGGATCCCATTTGATGAATAGTTAATATAACCAGAACAGTCGCTTCATGGTGCAGCAAAGCACAGACAGATTTCTCATGACCATGGAGTCTCATCAGAAGCTCGCAAGTGCTCTGAACTAAGTGAGGTCACATCAGAAACTAGCCCAGTACTCTGGACTGAGGAGTCCCATTATGCATAAAGTCCAGGGCAACTGCCCATGCTACAAGGCAGCCCACAGTCCAATATAGGCAATAAAACTTGAAGCCGAATAGGGCTGTCAAACAGCAGGCAGCATCAGTTGTCTCTCCTCTCTTCTTCTATTATGGAGAACACGGACTTCCAGGGGGTGCTTAGAACATTTGCGGCCCCCACCATCCACTCCTTCTGCACACACTTTAATACTGATTCTGCTTCTGGGAGCTAATGAGTTTCCACTCTTCAAATGGAGCAGTAAGCCACAAATGACAACGGCAGGATGACACCCCTCAAAACTGTTCAGCACCCAATCACTGATGTGTGCCTGCTTCGAGCATCCCTGGGAGAATTTCACCCCGGTGATCCTGGAGACAAGGGTCAAGTCCCTCATGTAGTAATCTCAGTCCAGTACGGCCTTTATTGTAGGGCTACAGCCGAAATGCCATGAGACATCAAGAAACAGCCTGTCCCTCTGCCTCCTGTTCCAACGTCCAACCCACAGTTCTCTGGACGCACATCTCAAGGAGCTCCTCCGCATGCAGCGGCTGCCTCGTCCGGGTGACCCTGAGACCCGCTGCCACCTCGGCCCCACCACAATCTGGGCTGTTACCACTAGACTGCGCACTGGATCCCCTCGGCCATAACAGGTCCAGCCACAAGCCTTCAAAACCCGACTCCATATTACACTCATCAGAGGATGAGATGTTACCACCTGGCCCCCCTCTGGTACCGCCCCACCATGATGCTGGTTTTGACATGGTGGCTCCTGAAATTCACTCCTCTGGCTCCAGCTCCCCTGAATGGCACTGCGAGATCCCTCCAATTCAGCAGTTGCCACGCCTCCAAACTAGCAACCACAACCTGCTCCACATCTGCGGTCTTACAGGGTGCTGGGCTTTGGTGGCAATCAACCCACCCCAACCCAGAGCCTCGGCCCTCACAGACATAACGCAGGCCGATCCTGTCTCTGTCTTTCTCTCTCTCTCTACCCCCCCAACCCTCAAATCTCTTCCCCTCTACCTTGCACTCCCTTTTATATCCTCCCATCTACTTGGTGCCTCAAATCTATGATCAAATCATGGACCAGCCACAAGGCACCAACCACACTGTTTCTCCCCATGCCCTGTGGGACTTGTAGTCCCGATTCTTCACAAATTTACACTAATTGCGGTCTCGAGCCCGGCTTGCTCAAACCGGACCCAAGAGCTGCCACCTGCACCCCAGAGGCACAGACACAACCCCGCCGCTTGGCCCGAAATGGCCGAGACAGCAGGGAAGAACATCTGCAGCCACAAGCAGCACCCATGAGGGGTCGCAAGGTGCGACTGTTATCCGCAGGCACAAGAATGGTTAGCACTGCGGGGGAAGACCGGAACTGCCCACCGGAGGTAAGACCATTTTGGGGGGCTTACATATTCAAATAGTGACACAGTATCTATGAACAACCGGCATGAACAGCAAGAGGAAGGAGGTGCTGCTAGAACTTTACTTCTCTACTACTGGAACTAAAGAACGTGAACTTTACTACTGGGACCTTCAATTAGGGTAAGTAAAAAAAACGAGTTAGTGTGCTTGTCTGAGTTGAGAGAAGATAACCATTATCTGTGCGGTTAGCTGGGCGAAGAAGAGTGCTGTAAATTAGGGGGTGTGGCTTAGGCAGCAGAAAGTTAAGTATTTGCATTTAAAACTGCCCTAGATAGCTTTTGGCAGAGCAGCAAGAGGAAGGACATGCTGCTAGAACGTTACTTGTCTACTACTGAGATTATATAGCCATACCACCCCCCACCCTTAGCCAGTTCCACTTTTTATAGGCACTGGATTTAACTGACAACAGGAACTTCCTGTTTGGGAGCAGGAAGGGAGTGATCACAGAGGCACAAAAGACTCACCATCCTTGAAGTAAGAGTAGCTCTCCCTCCCGTCCTAGCTGCTGGAGGTCTGACTGAGCAAGTAAGAAGGAGACTGCTGAGGAATACAGGAACTTCCTGTCCCAGAACAGGAAGGTAAGGAGCTGTAAGGGCACAAAGGCAGTAGGAAAGTAGGGAGGAGAAACAAAATGGAAATAAAAAGCATACAAAGCAACAGGAGATGGGAGTGGTGGAGCAGCAGTCTTCCAGGAGACATTCTGGAGGATGCAGTGTTATCCCATCTACAGGCACCTCTCTGGGCTGAGGGAGGAGGTTGCTTGTCTACAGGCTGAGTTGGCCAGGATTCGGGGGACCTCCTTTGCCACCCAGGGACCACCAGGGCTGCTGTCTCAGAGGTTGCCAAGAAGGAGGAGCGGTTGGACCACGCTGGGCTCAGGAAGGGTGAGGGTGGTGGAACAGAGGTGCATCCCTCCAGTTGTACCTCTCCACAATTCATATGCTGTTATGGTGGAGTGTGGTTCCTCTGTGGAGGCATATGTAGTACAGACCAAGGAGTGATATTAGGAACCTCCACAAAGGAGACCCACAGGAGGGTGGCACGGGACCCCACAGGGGAAGGAAACCACTCCTAGTGGGAGACTCAATTGTTAAGAGAGTAGAAGTGAGGGAGGGAGGTAAGGTGCTTTCTCGGTGCCATGGCTTGGAGGGACAGGGAGTGAATCCTCAGGATCGCTAGAGTAGCAGCGAGGGAGCTGGACGTCATTGTCCAACTAGGAACAAATTACCTGGATGGGAATGGAATCAGAGCAGTGCAGGAGGAGTTTGTGGAGTTGGGGAGTGGCCTTAGCAAGTAGCATGCACAGTAACCTTCTTGGAGGTGCTGCCTGTCTATGGCATGGGTGAGGCTAGGGTGGTCCATGCCATGGGATTCAATGAATGGTTGAAAAGCTGGTGCAGTGCTCAGGGTTATGGCTTCATTGGGGACTGGGGGTCCACCTGGAGGGATACAGGCTTGTACTGATGTGATGGTCTGCATCTGTCCGGGAGGGGAACCCGGATCCCAGGTGATAGGTTTAAATGCTTCATTGGCAAGCATTTAAAGTAGCCAAGGAAGGAGGCACTAGAAAGGAGCAGGGGAAATCCCAGCCCCCCTCCATACACACACAAACCAGGGTAGTTAGTGAAGCAAACACAAAGGTAGAGAAGTCCATAGGGAGAAGGACAGGGTAAATAGAGAAAAAGGCAACAACAGTAAGGACAGGGATGGGGCTAAAAGGAGTAAAGCAATCAAAAAATGGAGGGCAATGAATACCAATATCTAGTTTGGGTAACAAACTCCCTAAACTAGTGGAATTGGTGTAATAGGGATGCCTGGATATTGTGGCAGTCACAGAAACATAGTACACAGAGAACTGTGACTAGGATGTCAGCTTACTGTAACTGGGTAATAAAATGACCTTTCTCAGGTTCTTGTTGGAACTGCACAAAAGTGAAGAGACAACAAATAAGTGGTGTCCAGCACATAAAGTAGTCTTACAACCAAATCACAGTGACAAACACCGGGGAGAAGACCTCTAATCTTTCTTACCTATAGGCAGCAACAAGTCTCTTCTCAGAGAAAAAGGTGCAGTGCAAAGGGTCTTATACCCCCAATGATAACCATAGCAACTACTAAAAGATATATATAAGTCTCATCATTGCATAGTGGCAAATAACTGGACTTCTTACTAGCCTGGGAAAGCAAGCTGAGCTAGCAGAAAGACAAGATAACTAAACAAAGGATCTGTATTCATGAAGGTCACTTGTGGTCACATACATAATTGCATAGGTAATTGCTGTTCTGCACTAGAACTGAAGATGGCAGTATTGTCTAACTAATGATTATAAAGTGGTATAAATAGAGGTGTCTACCAAGTGGTACAATTAGAATGATGGCAAATGCTTTATGATTCTCAGTAGAAATAGAGTGGAACTCCGATCCTGACACTTGTGCTTATATTGTAAGTGATTGTGCCCTAGCTATTATTGTCTGCGAGGTAGGGGGCAATTGGGGGGTGCTGGTCCATGGATAACAATACCAAGGTACACAATCTACAGGAGGGACAGGGAGGGTAGAAGAGGAGGAGGAGGAGTAGCTCTCTACGTAAGGGAAGGGATCAAAGCAATGGAACTAAAGGGTAAACAGGGAGGAGAGGATGACAGTAGTGTGGTGGGTAGGTAACTGGCTGGGTGGCAGGACACAGAGTGGTGGTAAATGGCTGTCACTCCACAGAGGGAAGAGTGACCAGTGGGGTACCACAGGGATCAGTGCTGGGACCGGTCCTATTCAACATTTTCATCAGTGACATTGAGCGGGATCTAGAAGGCAGAATTTCACTGTTCGCTGATGACACAAAGCACTGTAACAGAGTAGACACACCAGAGGGTGTAGACAGAATGAGAAGCGACCTGCAGAGACTTGAAGAATGGTCAAGGGTTTGGCAGTTGAAATTCAATGCAAAGAAGTGCAAGATAATGCATATGGGGCACAAAAACCCTGGCACAATATATCAGTTGGGGGATGAGGATATAACATGCACCAAGCAGGAAAGGGATCTTGGGGTTGTCATCTCTGATGACCTCAAAGTGGGAAACAGTGTGACAAGGCAGCAGGTAAAGCAAATAGGATACTGGGATGTATAGGCAGGGGCATCACCAGCAGGAAAAGGGAGGTCATAATTCCGCTATACAAGACACTAGTGAGGCCCCACCTGGAGTACAGTGTACAGTTCTGGAGACCATATCTACGTAAGGACATAGGGTAGAGAAGGTTCAGAGGAGGGCAACAAAGATGGTGCATGGATTGCATCACAAGTCCTATGAAGACAGGTTGAAGGAGCTGAACATGTACTCCCTGGAGGAGAGGAGGGAGAGAGGGGATATGATAGAGACATTCAAGTATCTTACAGGGAGGAACAGGGTGCAGGAAAACACTATTTTTAAGCAAAAAAGATGTTCCAGGACTAGAGGGCATGGGATAAAGTTGGAGGGGGGATGATTCAGAGGAAACAGAAAGAATTTCTTCACAGAACGGGTGGTGGACAAGTGGAACACCCTGCCAGTGGAAGTGGTGGGGGCTGAAACAATCACGGGATTTAAGAATGCATGGGATAGACATAAAGGAATTCTAGAGGTCAGGGGTAAGGGGCAACAGACTTCTAGGAAAACAAACTGAACTTACAAGCTCAAATGGGCAGACTGGGTGGGCCATAGGCCCTTATCTGCCGACACTGTCTATGTATCTATGTATGATAGAAGGCATCCTTAGGATAGTAGAAAAAGGGGTGTTCTTACCACAGAAGTCCTTTAGCATCGGTAACTTTTTTGCACTTAGCTGGTTAGGTGCAGCTGCCCTGGAGGTGTGCTTTTAAGAGATATTTAAATGGGCGTATGGCCAAGCCATTCAAAAGTCAGGAGGGGGTGTGAGCTGAATGAGAGCTGTTGAATGCTTCAGAATTTTTTCTCCGCTGGACTATACAATGTTGCTTCTGAGGCGTCTTCCAACTTTCCTTGTTGACAGCCTCCTAGTGCTTATCTGGGTAAACTTTTTCTCATAAATTATTTTCTTTAGTGTACTGAGTGAAAGTTCTACTTTTTCCTTAGCACTGCGCATATTTTTTATTTTTAGCGCAACAGTGCTATTTTGACTTTTTTTACTGTGACTGTTTAGTTTAAGGCCTAATTTTATTGCAGGTGCTTATTTTTGACAGTTTCCTTCATTTTGGGGGCAAACTGTTGTGGGAACCGTCGAATTAGGGACAAGTTGACTTGTTTTTTTACCTCAGACCTCACAGGGTTTACCGCAAGGCAACTGCAGTAGAGTTCAAATTTAAACAGTGCCTGGGGTTTTTTTCTCTCTAGATTGGCAATTACGAGGAAACCTTTTTTGTTATATTACTGGACCTTGGTATCATCTGTGTCAGGACTGTCCATAGGGGGCCAGCAGCCACCTGTGCGCAGTTGAGTATTACTGGGTTTCTGTTAAGATTGGCACTGGTATACATTTCAATTTTACAGCCAAAAAAAAAAGACACTAGTAATATGTAGAGTTTATTAACTGGGGCAGGACTGGCTGGTGGCATTTTCACAGAAAACTGCATTCAGTTCGTAGGTCCAGAACTGGTTTTCTTTGCTTAAATTGGCCAACATAGCAGACAAACCTTTGATTATTATGGCTGAGGATAAATCAAAGGCTTCTGACGAGGGGCCATTCAAAAGTACTAATACCAAAAGCAGTGGTGCTGAGGAATCCTCCAGATCCCAGCCAAAAAATAGCTTCCAAAGATGAAGTTCCTCACAAATTGAAAAATAAGAGTGATGAAAAAAGGAAGCTTGATCAAGCCTCTGAAGAAGTGGCTAAAAAGAAACTGTGATGACAGATGTGCTCCAGTTGCTCCTGGGAAAGCCAATAGCGAGACAACAGGCAGCTTAAAGCATACAGAGAAAATAAAACACTTAGAAACTGCGCAGGTTCTTCCGTCAGTGCAAGATATGGAAAAAGCATGGCAACTGTTTCAGACCCTTCAAATGAAGGGTCCTCGATTTACTGGGGCTGGCTAGCGCTCTTCCACAGTTCTTTCTTCTGTAAACTGTGAGGGTGACGCAGATGATGATAAATTTTATGATGCTGCTGACATGGATTTTGAGGGCCTTGAGCCCCAGGAGTCCCTGGACCCTCACCTTGGGGATCCCCCGAGTAACCACAAGGATCCTTCCTCTATGTTTACGTTTATACATTATATGCTGGATACCCTGGACCTCCCTACACAGGAGCCCAACCAGGATGTCGATGAAGACGAAAATTATAGGGAGATGAAGGATCTTTCATCTTCAAAGA
Source organism: Neoceratodus forsteri (assembly GCA_016271365.2). Classification (NCBI taxonomy): domain Eukaryota; kingdom Metazoa; phylum Chordata; order Ceratodontiformes; family Ceratodontidae; genus Neoceratodus; species Neoceratodus forsteri. The sequence continues at coordinate 948,365,041 of CM028136.1, read as the reverse complement.
CCCTGGTCATCCCTATGTATAATGCAATTAGAAAAAATATGAAGGTGCTTCAACACCCCACTTCAGTATCGGGTTGATAAGCGGCTTGAGAGAAAATATAAATTGTCTAAAAATGGTACCGAGTTCCTGTCTGCACACTCTAGCCACGAAAGTGTAGTGCAGCAGGCAGCTTGTGAGAAAGCTGGAGTCTCCTTATTGCCCTTTCCCCATGACAAGGATTCTAAAAAAATTGACTTTATAGCAAAGAAAATGTATGCCACAGCTTCCCTGCTTTTCAGGCTTTCTTCTTACATGGCATTCCCAGCAAAATATCAGAAAGCCTTTTGGAAATCTTGTGACAACCCACCTCTCCCTCTGGGCTGAAACAGCTTTTAGAGAGGTGTGTGTGTGTCCTCAGGTATTCGCTGCCACCAGCCGGACTTTCTTTCCGGCACCTCTTTCAAGTGTACAAACTTGAAAAATCACACGTGCAATTGCACAAGTTAAAGTCTGGTAGTGTGTCTCTTTCAGGTGGCGGATGCTACACAGAGTTTACCTTAGCCAGTGGAAAACCAAATCTTACCTTAGAGAAATGACATCAGAGTCACAACTGTTGAGCAAATAAATAGCTTTTACTTAACAGAAAGTGCAATGAGCATTTACAGGAAATGTATTTACAACACAAGAGAATAACACTCATACAGGAAAAGTAAACAAATGTTTTTAAACAACAGATGGCAAAGAAGAAGGCTATTACTGAAATATACTATCACTAAACTTACCCTTCCTGTCCTTACAAGAGACACTGGGCCCTGTTCTAACTGCCAGCTCCCACGGACATACCAGGTAGGCTCCAAGCTTATGTTTCCTCACAGCTTCCCAAGGCAAGAGAGAGAGTTCTCTGTCTTACAGAAGCTTATATAGTCTATGGAGACTAGGTCATTCCTATTCTCCCTTAAATGCACCAACCAACTAACATGTATCTATTTAATTGTCCCAATCAGAGTGAACACCTATTGGTGACCAATTATATTCCTTTTCCTAAGTTTATATTTGAATGATCCAATCCATTCAAACTGCCCTGTGTCCGTGTCTGCAAGGTCTGTGTGTGTCTGGAGATGTCCACTCAAGATTTATGACCCAGCTCTTATCTAGCAGCTAGGAATTTCACAAACTGGTTGCTGCTGGAGGATTTCAGCCTCAGTGTATTTTTCCACACTGCTAAAAATAAGGCATCTACAGAATCCAAACCATTAACTCTTTCCTTCCCATTTCTGTCACATCTCCCCCAGATAATGAAGGCGTGTCCCTTGGGCTACCCCAAGTGACACAGCCGCTCATGCAATACTGGGAGTGCCCCAAAGTATCCAGCCAGGCCATTAGCCCTGCCTAGATAGCCCATCCGCATTTGCATTTTGTTTGCCACTGCGATGCTGTATGGTCATGTTGTATGCCTGCAGTACCAAACTCCAACGTAGTAGTTTACCATTTTGTCCACTGGACCTATGAAGCCAAATCAGGGGATTATGATCTGTGACCACAGTAAATTCTCTCCCATATAGGTAAGGCTGCAGCTTCTGAAGGGCCCACACTATTCCCAAGCATTCCTTCTCAATTGTGGCGTATGCCTCCTCTCTAGGCAAAGCTCTCTGCTGAGGTGCACGAACTGGGTGCTCCTCCCCCGCTGAGTAACTTGGCTCAGTGACAGCCCCAGCCCATGATCTGAGGCATCCACATGGACCATAAACTTTAAACTATAATTGGGGCTAGCCAATACAGCTGGGCTGCTAAGGCCTTCTTTAGCTCCTGAAAAGCAACCTCACAGCCTTCTGACCACTTCACTGCATCTGGCTTTCCTTCTTGGTTAGGTCTGTCAGGGGCTTAGCCAGATCGCTATAGCGGGAACAAACCTTCGGTAGTACCCTGCAGTCCCTAGAAATGCCCTGACCTGTTTCTTTGTGGTAGGAGTAGGCCAGGCCAGGATGGCATCAACCTTGGCAGGCTCCGGACGGATGTGTCCACTACCCACCCGGTGCCCAAGGTAGGATACTTCTGCCATACCTATCTGGCACTTCTCTGCCTTGACTGTCAGACCTGCCTTCTTTAACCTGTGGAACACATCCCGCACATTCTTGATGTGCTCATCCCAGGTCTGGCTATATAGCTATATCATCCATATAAGCCAATGCAAACTCACCCCAGACAGAATGCGATCTACAAGCCGTTGAAAGGTTGCGGTGCATTCTTCATTCGAATGGCATTACCTTAAATTCATATAAACCAAATGGAGTAACAACGCTGATCTTCCTGGCACGAGGGTCAGAGGTACCTGCCAATAGCCCTTTGTTAGGGTCTATTGTGGTCAATACTTGGCTCCCCCAGTCGCTCCAGGGTCTCATCTGTTCTGGGCATGGGATAAGCATCAGACTCGTGCAGCTGTTAAGCTTCCCGTAGTCCACGCAGAATCATGTGGTGCCATCCCTTTTGGGGATCAGTACCACGGGTGATGCCAGGGCTACTAGATTCCTGGATTACCCCCAGTTCCAGCATCTCTTTGAGCTCCTCTTTCACAGTCTGCTTAACATGCTCAGGTACCCTGTAGGGGGACTGTTTCAGGGGATCCTGGGTCCCTGTATCCACATGGTGCTCTGCCATCGTGGTGTACCCTGGTTTCCCTGTGAACATGTCTTCAAATTCTCTCAGCACACCCCTAATTTCTTGCACCTGGGCTGGTGTCAGCTGTTCCGAGAGGGTAAGGCTGTCCACAGAGGATGCACCCCTGGCCTCCCCAAGTAGGTCCACCAGTGGATCTACCTCAGTTTCCTCCTCTGGAGCACTGCATACAGCGAGGACCATTTCCTCTCTGTCATGGTAGGGCTTCAGCATGTTAACATGATACACCTTTCGTTTGCATCTCCTGTCCGGAGCTCTATCATGTAATTGACGTCACTAACCTTTTGGACAATGGAGAATGGCCCCTCCCATGCTGCCTGTAACTTATTCTGTCGGACAGGGATGAGTGCCATTACTCGCTGTCCCACCTCATATTCTCTGGCTCCGGGCCCACGGTCATACAGACTTTCTGCCGCTGTTGTGCAGTGGCCAGGTGCTCCTGAGCAAACCCCATGAGCTCCTAAGGTGGGTCCTGAAGTTCAGGACATACTCCACAACAGACTCCCCTTGGGAGCACGGTCTCCCTCCCATTCATCCCGAATCAAATCTAGTGGCCCCGCACCCTATGACCAAACAGGAGCTCGAAAGGTGAGAACCCTGTGGACTCCTGTGGGACTTCCCTGTATGCAAATAGGAGATGAGGCAAATATTTGTCCCAGTCTCTCTTATGCTGGTCAGCAAAAGTCCTTAGCATGGTCTTAAGGGTTGAATTAAATCGCTCCACTAGACCATTAGCTTGGGATGGTATGGGGAGGTTCTGAGCTACTTTACCCCACACTTCTCCCACAAACTACTCATTAATCCTGACATAAAATTGCACCCTGTCTGACAGTATCTCCTGGGAAAGCCCACCCCAAATATTTCCAACAGTGCATCTGCCACTGGTCCTGCCTCAGAGGATGTTAGGCCACTGCCTCTGGTATCTAGTGGCATAGTCTACAACTACCAGGATATACCGCTTGCCAGTGTGACTTGGGGTGCTCAATGGCCCCACTATGTCCACTGCTACCCTCTTGAAGGGTTCATCAATAATGGGCAGGGGCACCAAAGCTGCCTTGGCCTTGTCCCCATTTTTCCTACCCTCTGGCACTGTGGACAAGTCCGGCAATAATTTTGCCACATCCTTGCCAATACCAGGCCAGGAAGAAATTGTTGGTGAGGCACTTTTAAATGCGCCTCACTCCCAAGTGCCCTGAAAAAGGGATATCATGTGCAAGGGCCAAAAGCTGCTGACGGTGAACCTTAGGGACTACCAGCTGCTGGAGTACCTCACCAGCTAGCCCTTCCTCTGTTGTACATTCTCTGTACAACAGCCCATTGTCCCAGTAAATGGACTCTTTACCCCCCTGAGAATGCTCAGCCCTATGAGCTATTTCCCTCAGTTTTTCCAGGGTAGGGTCAGTTCGCTGTGCAGCACTCAGCTGCCCTCGTCTGACCCTTCCCAGTGCCCCTTCTGAAGGAAGTCCTGTGGGTTCCTCTATTTGTGACTGGGGTTCTGGACTGCAGCTTCTAGCCAGCCCCTCCCCTGTGCTGGACACTTCCTCAGCTGCTGAGGGTGTGGCTGGACCACCCAGAGTCAACCCCTCTTCCCCCTCAGAAGCTTGCCCTTGTGCCTGACTACGAGTTACAACACACACCAGTTTTTTACTGGGGTCCAAATCCTTCCCCACAATCATACTTACAGGTAGGTCCTCTACAACTCCCACCTCCTTTTCTACATGGCCCCCTTCCCAGCTCAGGAAGACTCTAGCCATTGGTAATGGGACTGGTGGCCTGTGAATGCCCGAACCTTGAGTATTTCCCAGGCACGATCTGCTCTGCCGAATGAGATCTTGCCTTACCAGGAGATGTTAGCACCTGTGTCCCATAGTCCCTGTGTTACTATTCCATTAACTGTAATGGGACGCAGATTCTCATCAGAGGAGAGTGGTTCTTCAGACTGGACACACCCTACAAACACACCAGTGCCCTTTGATCACCCCGCCCCTAATATCTCTGCCCTTAACCAGTTTCTGAGGGCAGTTATATCTCAAGTGTCCCACTTGATTGCAAATATGACATTTCTTGGGACCTATTTCTTGAGTCCCCTTAGAACCAGAGGGCTCTACTTTGGGCTCAGGTGCAGGCTGGTTTCCTTTGGGCTGCCCCCTTGGGATCCCTTATACCCATGTGCTGCCCCCATACCATAAGACTTACGTTGTGTGTGTGGCCGGCTAGACAGATACTCATCAGCGCTTCCTGCCACCTCTGTGGAAGAGGCGTATGCCCTGTCTATGAGCCATACACGCATGTCCTCAGGTACAATTTTAAGGAATTGTTCTCTCACCAATACATCTTTAATCAGTTCCACAGTAGTTGCTTTAGCCCCCTCCATCCACCTATCAAGGTAAGTATACAGTTTAACCTGCAGTTCTGCATAACTGTCTTCTGGGCTTTTCTTTAACTCCTAAATTTTCTTCTATAAGCCTCAGAGTTAATTCAAAACATTTCAACAACACTGTTTTTACTTTATCATAATCAGCATAGTCTTCATTACTCATTTTAGCAAATGCATTCAGCGCTCTCCCGTCAGCAAGGGTGTGAGATAAGTTGACCAGGAAGCCTTATTTAATTGTAATTGATTACATACTCTCTCAAATGACCTTAAAAATAAATCAAGGTCATCTCCCTCTTTAAACTGAGGGAACAATTTAGAATTCATTTTGGTTTCATGAGGTAAACTCACTCCACCATTACTCATGGATTGCTGACTGCGGAGGGTCATCATCTCCTTCTCGTGCTGTTGTCTCTGGAGTTCATGCTGTCATTCTTTCTCTCTGTCTTCACGTTCTTTCTCTTTGTCTGCCAGTCTCTTTTCTTCAAGTTCTGTCTCTGCTTCCTGTCTTCTTGCTTCTGCTTCCAACCTTCTTGCTTCTGCTTCAGCATCCAGTCTTTTCGCCTCCAATGCCTTGTCTTGCAGCAATAGCTGCAGTCGCAGTGCCTCAAGCTGGTTTGGGGGGTCTGCTGCCTCAGTTCCTGACTCACCCCCAGCGACAGTCTGCTTCAGATCATGTGCCAAGAGAGTAGCTATGAGGTCTGCCTTTTCTTTTGCTTTAGACTTTCAGGCTGAATCCCTTTTCTGGCACCTTTCAAAAGCTGTGTTACAGTAAGTGAGTCATACTCCGTGGAGCTCATTCTCTACTGCTACACTTTACTGTGCTATCTAGAAACAAATAAAACTGTTGTACAAATGTATCCTCTTGTATATCCTGTTTGCAATGCTAAGGTAACTGTTCCACTGGCAAACTCTGTATCTCAGTAAAGCTACGCAGTCCGCTATCATCACCCCACCACTGCCAACCACGAGTGTGACAACCCACTTCCTCTGGGCTGAAACAGCTTTTAGAGAGGTGTGTGTGTGTCCTCAGGTATTCGCTGCCACCAGCCGGACTTTCTTTCTGGCACCTCTTTCAAGTGTACAAACTTGAAAATCAATGCACTTGCACAAGTTAAAGTCTGGTAGTGTGTCTCTTTCAGGTGGCGGATGCTACACAGAGTTTACCTTAGCCAGTGGAAACCAAATCTTACCTTAGAAAATGACATCAGAGTCACAACTGTTGAGCAAATAAATAGCTTTTACTTAACAGAAAGTGCAATGAGCATTTACAGGACATGTATTTACAACACAAGAGAATAACACTCATACAGGAAAAGTAAACAAATGTTTTTAAACAACAGATGGCAAAAGAAGAAGGCTATTACTGAAATATACTATCACTAAACTTACCCTTCCCTGTCCTTACAAGAGACACTGGGCCCTGTTTTAACTGCCAGCTCCCACGGACATACCAGGTAGGCTCCAAGCTTATGTTTCCCCTCACAGCTTCCCAAGGCAAGAGAGAGAGTTCTCTGTCTTACAGAAGCTATATAGTCTATGGAGACTAGGTCATTCCTATTCTCCCTTAAATGCACCAACCAACTAACATGTATCTATTTAATTGTCCCAATCAGAGGAACACCTATTGGTGACCAATTATATTCCCTTTTCCCTTAAGTTTATATTTGAATGATCCAATCCATTCAAACTGCCCTGTGTCCGTGTCTGCAAGGTCTGTGTGTGTCTGGAGATGTCCACTCGAGATTTATGACCCAGCTCTTATCTAGCAGCTAGGAATTCCACAAGCTGGTTGCTGCTGGAGGATTTCAGCCTCAGTGTATTTTTTCCACACTGCTAAAAAAATAAGGCATCTACAGAATCCAAACCATTAACTCTTTCCTTCCCATTTCTGTCACAAATCTGTCCAGGCTATTGCACGCAACAGATCAGATTCAATGGTGTAGGAGCTGGTGGATATGTCAAAAACTGCCCTGGAAGCTACTATATACCAATTCCACATGGCGGATGACAACAATGATGCAGCCTCTAGGGTGATGGCCCATGCCATCTCTCTCAGATGCTTTGCCTGGCTTAGAACATCCAGTCTGACCACAGACACTCAGAACAAGGCCATGAGTTTTTCCCCGTGATCAAAATATGTTTGATTACAGAACCACTGACTATATGAAAAAAGTCGGAGTACAAGGCCTCCTGGCATAGCCACTCATCCAAGCCTAAACCCGCCACCCCTCAGAGATCCCATCCCGGGGTGATAGGGGCAGAAGTTTAGTTCCCAGGCCTTACAATCCTGTCCCCAGTCTAACTTTAGCCAGTACAGGGGGTCTTTCAGAGGCAGGGGCAGAAGGGGCCAAAGAAGAGCCACCTGTACCCAGCCATCTGCCTCTCAGTCTTAGTCCTGATGTGAGTGTCCAGGTCACCTCCCCATTTCTGATTGGCGGCAGACTCTCTCACTGTCTTCAGCACTGGTCCCTCATCACGTTGGACAAGTGGGTGTTGGAGAGAGTGGAGAAGGGTCTGTCAATACAGTTCAAGCAGCTGCCAGACTTCAAGCCTACCCAGGTGTCAAGATCTCTGTCCCCAACCCAGGTACCGCTGTTGGAAATGGAGGTACAAAACCTTCTGGCTTTACGAGCAGTGGAGAGGGTCCTCACCCAGGAGAAGGGCAAGGTCCTCTACTCCAGGTATTGTCTGACACAAAAGAAAACTGGGGAGTAGTGACCTATCTTAGATCTCAGATATTTAAACAAACATCTGAAAAAACCCAAATTCAAAATGGTCACTCTGTCACTGGTCATACAGTTCTTACAGCAGGGAGACTGGCTAGCCTCCCTCGACTTAAAGGACTCCTACTTCCACATACCCATAAGGAAATCTCACAGGAAGTTTCTCGGGTTCAAACTTCGTTCTGGTCACTATCAGTTCACTGCAGTGCCCTTCGGTCTGTCCTCAGCCCCAATAGTCTTTACCAAGTGGCTTGCAGTGGTAGCAGCACATCTCAGGAGACTGGGTGTCACTCTCTACCCCTCTGTGGATGACTGGCTCATAAGTAGCAAAGTCTCCTTGCCAGTGTGAGTGGGTATGGGTAGTGACAACACTTGACACAAGTTTTCTCTTGAAACCACACTAATTGTTATAGTGTGACTTTTATTAAAGCAAACAAAGTAAAGAAAACTTCAGGAAAAGAAGAAAATAAACTTAATTCCAAAAGAAATAGCTTCAGATACTCTTCTCTGAAAAAAACAAATGTCACAGAGTGGTACTAGCTCCCTCTCAGCATGCCCACCATCATCTGTGCTCCACAACCTATCTGACCAATACTGAGTCCAAGTCTTTTTATATACTGAAAACCATGACATCATAATCATGTGATCCGCCCCCTAATCTAATACAGAGAATAATCCTATGCTAGTACAAGAAATGGGGCTTCATTCTCTGCTAGATCTATTCCACTTGAAAAGTACTGCAATAATCTTTACAAACCGAATAATAACATTATTCATAGGAAAAATAACTAGAGATGAATAAGCATGGGCCCTCTAATGACCCTTGTCTCCTCCTCCAAATCATGACATCACCATAAATGTATTATAAAAACGGTGCGCTAGGGGGCCTCCAGCCCTTAAGAAAACTAATTTTCATCTGAGCAGGCATCAAGAGCATACAGGTACCTCCTTAATTTCTTGTTTAAATTAACTTGAAAACAAAACATATATTAAGTGCGTCCTGCTGAAGCAATTCCTACTAGAGTTTTAACATAAACTAGCAACTGCAGTACAATGGCTTATTTCCAAGAAGAATTTACTTTAGTTTTAAGCCTCTAAAAGTGTTAGTCTGCATGCAATACAATTTAAGCCCTAAACGAGTGAACAGCACCATGTTAGTGGTACAGATATGGGAGGTATAGGGCAAGGGAAAAGTACTGATGAGAAGTGTGCACATAATTAACATGGTCTGTTTGGCAATGTGAATGCATTTATCGAGCAGGGCAAAGCAACCACCCATTTTCTATATTCCAACCAGGCTTTGCTTTACTTCATTTTACTTAAAGGAGTAGTCCACCCACAACCTACAAAAAATATATGTTGTACAGAGTGTTTTAATTTGTATGTGAAGTTCTAGTGTTTCCTTTCCACTGACTGCTATCAGGAGTTTTTCCTAAATTAGCCTGCTAATTTTAGGGTAGTTTTACAACCCCTGGAGAGCTCTATATGAGGCAGCTTAATTGTATTCCTTGTTCCCACAGTGCATCTTGTCTCATGTGACAGTGATGTAGCAGAGACCCAACATTCAGCACACACATGCCAAACAAACTAAATATCTTGGAAGCTTTACAAACTGCACAAAAATTACCAGCAGCAAACTTCTTCAGGACAGTAAGACCTTTAAGTGAGGACAGTCACTAAGCTGAATTCTGTAGATTTTAAAATATAGCCATCTCTACTGTTGTTAACTGATTGTAAAGCAATGCTTTCTGCTGGATTCTGTGCTACATCACTGTTATATGAAACAAGGTGCATTGTAGGACAAAGGAATACAATTAAGCTGTCTCATATGGAGATCTCCGGGTTTCGTAAAACTACCATAAAACTAGCAGGCCAATTTAGGAAAAACTCTTAATAGCAGACAGAGGGAAAGACACACAACAACTTAACATACAAATCAGAACACTCTGCACAACATATGTTTTTTTGCAAATTGTGGGTGGACTACTCCTTTAAAACAGTATGAATTCTTTTCAAAGCTTCCCTTTTTAAAACGGAAAGGGACATAGCTTAATTTGGCTACTTCCCATTATTTATTTAGCCACAACAGGCAGCTAGGTCAGCCTCTACATTATCACCACCTAGAAAAAAAGTAGAAAATTAGCAAGGTAGAAAAGAAAAGAATACCACAAAAGGAGGCCACCCCATTGTGGTAGAAAGATGAAAAAGGTCAAGTGAGACCTATAAAGAAGACAAGTACTACTGCAGTAGATTTTTGTTTTAAGAAATAGGGTCCAGGATAGAAAGAAATATCTAGTGGGGGTCCACATAAATTGTCACAGCCCAGTCAAGGAATTTCTTTCCCTCACAGAACGCACTCTGGAGTCTCTGGGTTTCCTGGTAAATTTAAAGAAATATCACCCAGAACCCACCCAGCTGCTCACCTTCACAGGGGCCCAGCAGGACACTCCGAAGGGATATGCTTTCCTCATGCAGGAAAGAATTCAGAGTTTCCTTTCAGTGGCAGATTCTTTCGCCCAGGGACACATAAAACCAGCCAGACATTTCCTCAAACTTCTGGGACATGTGACCTCTGTGACTGCAGTAGTCCCGGGGCCAGGAACAGGATGAGACTCCTGCAAGCCTACCTCAGAGCTCGCTGGTCTCAGAGAAGCAACACATTTTCAAAGTTGATAACTGTATCAGAGCAGTTCCTCCAAAACTTGGTGTGGTGGAAGAACCCTGCAAATTTGCGGGCAGGGGTTCCCTTTCAAGCTCCTCTTCCCACAAAGGTGATCGCTACAGATGCCTACCTTTTGGGCTGGGGAGCCCATTTAGACAGTGCCTCAGTAAGCGGCAACTGGACTCCCGAAGAGGCACAGTTGCACATAAATCTTTTGGAACGCAGAGCAGTCTTACTAGCTCTCATAGCTTTTGCTCCCAGCGTAGAAGGGCAGGAGGTTCAAATTTGAACGCACTACACCACTGCAATGTTCTGTATAAACAAGCAGGGTGGTACCAGATCAGGAATACTCTGTTTGGAAGCTCTGGTCTCTAGCATTCTCCCTGGGAGTCAGCCTTTCAGCTAGTCTCCTCCTCCCAGGCAAACTCAATACTCTGGCGGATGCTCTAAGCTGCATCAGTCAAGGTCCGAGCAAATGGACACTGAACAAGCAAGTACTAGCCACAGTGTTCAGGTGGTGGGGCACACCAGACATGGATCTGTTTGCCTCTCCTCTCAATTTTCAACTTTCTCAGTACTGTTGCAGGCCCCCAGTTCCAGGAACACTTCCTCTGTATGCCCTGATCCTGTACTGGTCAGAGAAGTTCCTATACACATTTCCTCCCTTTCCCCTGATATTCAGGGTTTTGCTGAAACTCAAGACAGCAGCCCGCATCGATGATCCTAGTGGCTCCGGACTGGCACAGGCAAGCCTGGTACTCTTTCCTTCTCTCAATGTCTTGCAACAGGCCCATTCGCCTGCCTCTGACTTGCTGTCTGCTGAGCCTTCCTCAGGCGGGAGTGCAGTACCCAGACTCTCATCACCTCAAGGCCTATTTCTTGAAGAGTTAGAGTTTCCATCCTCGCAGTACTCTGAACAGGTCCTTAAGATGCTGAGGATGGCTAAAAAAACAAACACTAAGAAGACTAATGCAGCCAGATGGAAAAGGTTTTCCCTCTGGTGCAAGAGCGAAAAGGTCGAACCCATATCAGCTTCAGACCCTCAGCTGCTAGACTACCTGGTACACCTACAGGCATCAGGCTTGAAACCATCTTCACTCAAGCTACAGCTGGCGGCAATTTCAGCTACCTTTCAGTGGGAAAGAAGAAATCAGTGTTTTCCCACATTTTTAAACAGTTTTTTAAAGGCTTCTTGCACCTTCAGCCTTCAACCGGGGAGCCTGTTCCTCCTTAGAAATAATATAGCTCAGCTTTCACTGCTTCCACACTGTATCACCGATTATGAGGAAAGTGAGCAGATACAACTTCTAAGTGTTAGGCTTCCTTTTTTCCTGTATTCTGCTTCCATCCTGCTATTTCCGTTGTTCATTTGGAAATGGCGTGGATGGAGCAGCTCTGAAATAAAATAAAACACTATTCTGCTGAGGGTATGTCTTCACTTTATATGTCGATAACTCTGTGAAGAAAATGATAAACTGCTAATATTATATCTTATACCATGAACCTCGGACACCGACCAGTAAAAGGGCAGGCTGGCACCTACCTCTGTTGTAAATCCTGTGATAATCACGCAAAGGTGCCAGCCAGCCGCATCTTGGAAAAAAAGCAATCCGACGGGCGAAATCGTGGAACTCCATCCACCATCTTGTTTTGCCACTAAGCGGAGACTGTAAAACTGCTCCGTACATCAGGGGAAAGTAAACAAAAACACTGACTGCTCTACAACTGAGTCACTTATTTAAGCATTACAGCAAGTACTGTTTTTTTTTTAAATAATTAAAAAAAGCAGTACTTGGTATAATCGCAATAAGCCACTCGGGGGATCTGGGTTATCGGGGGATTTACCATGGCTGGTGCGGATTTACCCACTCCAGCCGTGGTAACTCCCCCGATAACCCACACCCCCTCATGGCTTATTGCTTAAATAATACTTGTTTCATGCTGAGCACAGCTGCCAGGTGCAGGTCTGAGTAGCTTTAGTCGTTTCTGACTGTTCCTCCTTGGAGCCTGAACCTTTGCATAGATGGGCTCATGAATCTACCTTTCAAGCCTATGCCCACGGCCCACATCGAGTTTGTAACTTGGAAGACCATCCTCCTGGTAGCCATTACATCTGCCAGGAGGATTTCAGAGCTACAGGCCCTGTGCAGTGAACCAAATTGCATCATCCCTCACAACGATAAAGTTGAGCTCAGGACAAATAGGAAATTTCTGCCAAAGGTGGTTTCAGAGTTTCACTTGAACCAATCCATTACTCTGCCTGTCTTCTTTACTGAGCCATCCACTCCTGGCGAGCAAAAGCTGCACAGCTTGGATGTCAAAAGAGCCATCTTTCACTACCTAGAGCATACTAGACAGTCCAGAGGCTCTTCCACTCAGTTGTTCCTCACCTATGGGGATGTAGGCAGAGGAAGACCAGCTACCAAGAGAACTATTTCTCATTGGTCAGTCTCTTGTATTACATTCTGCTATGAGAAAGCTGGTCAACAACCTCCAGTTGGACTCAGGGCCCATTCCACCAGGGGCACTGCAGCCTCGCTTGCTGCAGCAAGGGACATTCCCCTACTGGATGTCTGCAAAGCAGCTACCTGGAAATTTGTGCACACCTTTGTGAAACACTACAGTTTGGATGTGCAGACCAGATCTGATGCCAAATTTAGCATGGTGGTTCTGCAGAGCCTCTTTCCTAAGTAGGTTCTCTGCCCACCTCCCACTTGGTACTGCTGGGTAGTCTGCAAAAAGTTACTGATGCTAAAGGACTCCTGGGGTAAGAAGAAAAAATTACTCACCACAGTAATCTTCTTTCTTACAAGGGGTCCTTTAGCATCAGTAAGCTCCCACCCTTCCTTCCTGGTTCACCTGTTTGAGAAGAGCTCTTATGTCATCTTTTACCAAATTTGGAGTTTCTTAGTGATGAGTTTTTAGCTCATGTTGCTGTTGTTTCTATTTCCACTTTTATGGATATTTGCATGTTTTTTGAATCCTGTTGATTCTTTTTTGGGGTATTTGCTCTCTAAAAAATTCCAAAGCATTCAACAGCTGTCACTCAGCTCACACCCCCTCCTGTCTTTTGATTGACTTGGCTCTATACTCATTTAAATATCTCTTAAAGGCACACCTCTGGGGCAGTTGCATCTAGCCAGCTAAGTGCCAAAAAGTTACTGATGCTAAAGGACCCCTTGGAAGAAAGAAGATTACTGCGGTGAGTAATTGTTTCATATTGTTGATGGGGGACCGGAATACAATGGGAGACCTGAATATGCCAGATGTTAGCAGGAGCACCTTTGCTGTAGCCACATCCAAGAGCAGGGTAATTTTCGATGCCATACAGGGGGCATGCCTCAGACAGCTAGTGTTGGAACCCACTCTGGAGGGAGCAGTCTTAGACCTGGTACTCTCAAATGGGAACAGAGAGGATCTTAAATTTAGAAGTGGGTAGCCATCTGGGAACAGGTGACCACCAAACAGTGTGGTTCACGATAAACACAGCCATAGAGTCAAGCCATACAAAAGTGAAGGTACTGGACTTTAGGAGGGCTGACTCTGGCAATATGAAAGAGCACCTCAGAAAAGCACTACTAAACTGGCAAGAAGGAGGGGTGGAGGAACAATGAGGTAAAATTAAAACTGCTATCACAGAGGAAATAAGCCTTTGTGTGAAGCAAATAAATCAAAATGAAGGAAAAAAACACTATGGTTCTCAAAAGAGGTGGCGGAAAGGTAAAGGAGAAAAAGACAGCATTCAGGAAGTGTAAGGAAACACAGAAGGAGCAGGACAGATCACTGTACCAGTTAAAACAGGAAGTGGGGAAGGCAGTCAGAATAGCAAAGGCCCAAACCGAGGAAAAGATGGCCAACTCAGTTAAGAAAGGGGATAAACATAGAAACATAGAATTTGACGGCAGATAAGGACTGCTTGGCCCACCTAGTTTGCCCATTTTCCTACCTAATGGATAAGCTGCGGATCCTAGTTAACCAACAGCCTACTTCCTCCTACCCCCCACTAGAATTGCCTTATGTCTATCCCATGTATTCTTGAATTCTCCCACTGTTCTTGACTCCACGACCTCCTCAGGGAGGCTGTTCCATGCATCCACAACCCTTCATGAAAAAATAATTCTTCACATTACCTCTGAGCTGTCCCCCCTCTATCTTCAAATTGTGCCCCCTTGTTCTTGCACATCTCTTTTTCTAAACTATACTACCCTCTTGAACTTTGTTGATTCCCTTGAGGTACTTGAAAGTTTCTTTCATGTCCCCCCCCCTTTCCTCAAGGGTATACATATTAAGCTCCTTTAGTCCTTCTTCATATGTCTTTGGTGCAGACCCTGCACCATTTTGGTTGCCCTCCTCTGGACAGCCTCCACTCTGTCTATGTCTTTGTGGAGATGGGGTCTCCAGAACTGCACACAGTACTCCAGATGGGGTCTCACCAACTGTCTGTACAATGGGATAACAACTTCTTATTTTGTACTGTTGATGCCTCTCCCTGTGCATCCCAGTATCCCCCAGCCTTCCTTACTGCCTTCTCACATTGTTTACCAACCTTTAGGTCATCTGATATAATTACCCCCAGGTCCCTTTCAATTTTTACTGTTGTCAGTATCTCACCCCCCATTGTGTACTCTTCCCCTAGGTTTTTGTTTCCCAGCTGCATTACCTTGCACTTCTCTGCATTGAATCTAACCTGCCATACATTTGACCATTCCTCCAACCTTGCCAAATCCCTTCTCATCTTTTCCACTCCATCTTTTGTATCAACCCTGTTGCAGATCTTTGCGTCGTCTGCAAAGAGACATACTATTTCTTCCAGTTCCTCTGCAATGTCACTTATAAAGACATTAAAAAGGACCGGTCCCAGTACTGAACCCTGTGGTACCCCACTAGTAACAGCTCTTTCTTCACTGTGGACTCCGTTTACTACTACCATTTGCATCCTGTTGTCCAGTCAATTTTTAATCCTGGCTACCACCTTGGGACCCACTCCAAGGCTGGCTAACTTGTGTATTAATCTTTTGTGTGGGACTGTATCAAATGCCTTGCTAAAATCAAATAAAATCAAACCAGATTTTATTTATAATGTGCTTTTCAAATTATCAAAGCGCAGATACACCACAAAATAACAGCCAACACAATAAATATAAATATAAAAACAATTAAAAGACAACAGGGTGACCTATTCAAAGGCTTGTTCAAATAAATAACTCTTCAAATAAATCTAAATAAATCTATTAATAAATAAATAAATCTAGGTACGCCATGTCCACAGCCCCTCCTGGTCTACTACTTTGGTCACCCAGTCAAAGAAATCTATTAAATTCATCTGACATGACCTTCCCACTGTGAATCCATGCTGCTCGGGTCCTCTGCCCTACTGGCCTCTAGGTACTCAACAGTTCTTTCCTTCAGAAATGATTCCATCATTTCCCCTACCACTGAGGTCAAACTGACAGGTCTGTATTTTCCTGCTTCTGCCCTGCTCCCACTTTTGTGAAGAGGAATCACATCCACCCTCCTCCAGTCCTCAGGTACCACCTCATCCTTCCATGATTTATTAAAGAGAGTAGTCAGCGGTGTCACTAGTTCTACCCTTAGTTCTTTTAGAATTCTGGGGTGAATCCCATCAGGCCCCATTGCTTTTTCCACCTTCAATTTTACTAGTTTTTTAGAACTCTTTCTTCTGTAAATGGACTGGTATTGACCCCCACCTCCAGAGTGTTTCTCTTGTTTGGTTTAGGTACCTCCCCCTCCTCTTCCTTTGTGAATACTGAGCAGAAATATTCATTCAGTATCCCTGTTTTTTCACTGTCACCTTCTTCCCACAAGAACTTCAAGGGAATCAACAAAGTCCAAGAGGGTAGTATCTTTCAGAAAAAGATGTGCAAGAACAAGGGGGCACAATTTGAAGATAGAAGGGGGATGGCTCAGGGGCAACATGAGGAAGTATTTTTTCATGGAGAGAGCGATGGACGCATGGATTGGCCTTCCTGAGGAGGGCATGGGGTGCAAAACAGTGGGGGAATTCACGACTGTATGGGACAGACATAAGGCAATTCTGGTAGGAAGAAGGATGTTGGTTAACTAGGATCGGCAGCTTATCCAATAGGTAGGGAAATGGGCAGACTGGGTTGGCCAAGCGGTCCTCCTCTGCCATCAAAGTCTGTTTTTCTATGTTTCTATTCAGGTTGGTTCAACCTAAAATAAAAATACAAAAAATATATTACATCTGGGATAAAAATAATTGTATTACTAATTTGGTGTATTATTTTCTGATTTTTTTTTATTATCACACTAAGACCACCACTCCTTTGAGAAGAGTACATAGGGGTGCCAAAGCATCTGAATTGATACTGTATAAAACAGGAATGGCATACAACAGAAATGTGTTTGTTGGACCTTGGGTTGAGCCTGCTTTTTCTAGAGTGCTGGGATTTGCGCAATCTGATTGTGGTGGAGACTGTTAGTTGTTCCCCTCAGGAGGGGATATTCTCATCTGCCCTTAAAAAGGTAGTAGCGAGGCCTCTCCTCATGAAACCTTCTTTGGTCCCTGGTGATCTCTTCCATTATAGGCCTATCCTGAACATTCTCTTTTTGAGGAAGTTGATCAAGAAGGTGGCGGTGCAGCTCGAACAACATCTGGAAAAATATGACATCCATGAGGCTTTCCATTCTGGTTTCAGGTGCTAGTCAGGGTGCACCATGGTCTCCTTCTAGTGAAGGACAGAAGATGATGCTCCATTCTTGCATGCTAGACCTCTCCTTGGCCGTTGACATGGTGGAGAGTGGGTTACTGTTGGCTCATCTGACGCACTATGTAGGATTATCAGGAACAGTGTTACGGTGGTTTAAATCCCACATGTCTGACAGGTTTCAAAGGTGTCACTTGGCTCCTGCTGTGTAATTTTGATGCTGATTTGTAATAATTATCGATGGATTTTTTAGCTGTGATTTTGTTATCTAAAATGTCTTGTAGCTGCTCTGTATGATTGTTTAAATGTTATATATTGTGTGTACTTGTTTCTGTATTGACCCTGGGTCGAACCTGAAAAAGGGCCCTTGGTCCAGAGTTCTTACCCAGTTAACAGCCGAATAAATAAGTGTTATCATTTATTGTGCTAGCGCTATGGTCCTTTGGTGAATAGCGCTATTTTATAAATAAAGTTGCTTTGCTTTGCTTTACATTGAGCAGTGCTACACTCTATTGTGGTGTGCATCGGGGGTCGATCTTAGCCTCCATGCTGTCTGTCATTTACATGTTACCACTGGGGTGGATCATTAGACACTATGGCTTGGGTTTTTATTGTTATGCCAATGATCCCCAGCCGTGTGTGTCTTGTGCCCCTGATGATGCTGCGGCTGTTTCAGAACTGAATGAGTACGTTAGGAAAATCCAGGACTGGGTGGCAGCCAGCTGGCATAGGCTGAATCTTTTGAAGATGGAGCTGTTACTGGTAAAGCTGAGTCGGCCAGGCTCAGTTTATTTATTTATTTTTTATTTATTTCAGTCAAGGATTACAATACCTTTGAGCCGAGGCTCTTTTACAAAGGTTCCACGTCAGCATATGCAACAGTCATCATTTTTAGTTTCAAACATACAGTTATGAGTATTAGCACTGTCCTACCTCTGTTGGATGACGTGGCTCTCAGAACTGCAAATAGGGCGGGGAATCTGGGGGTCACTGTGGACCCCAAGCTGACCTTAGGTGTCAACTGTTGTCCGCAGTGATTTCCATCATCTGTGAAACATTGCCCAGATCAAGCCCTATCTTTGATTGACTGATCTGGCAATACTGGTGCATGCCTTAGTCGTGTTGAGGTTGGATTACTGTAATGCTCTCTACCTTGGGTTATCCATGAGGCTGTTGCTCTGTTTGCAGCTAGTCCAGAATACGGCAGCCCAGCTGATTGCTGGGTCCTCTCGAGCACATCATGCTGCTTCTCCATGCTCTTCACTGGCTACCAGTGCGGTGGCACATCAGCTTCATGATGTGCTTGTTGACATACAAGGCCCTGCATGGTCTGGGTCCGGGCTATATCTGAAAGACTTCCTGGTACCTTATGCTCCTAACTACTCCCTCCAGTCATTGGAGGCAGACCTCTTTTTGGTGCTGAGATCCTGTTTGAAATCCTTGGGTGAGAGGGCTTTTGATGTGGTGGCTCCAGTTCTGTGGAATGCAGAGTCCCCGGAAGGTGAGAGGTGCTCCTTCATAGGTAATATTAAAAAAAAATCCTTAAAAACTCATCTTTTTACTTTAAGGTTTGGGCCTGGCTTTGTGACATAATGTTTTAACATTTAGCATTTATTGATCTTAAATCATTACTCTTTTGTTGTATTTATTGTGAGGCACCCAGAGCCCTTGTGATTGGGTACCATATAAATAAAATTGCCTAGCCTTCAACATAGTGGGGGTGCCCATTATATCAGATTGCTCACATTTCTTGTCCAAGAGGACATTGTTGAAGTGGGACAGACAACATCTGGCCCTTGGAGTTCAAGATTGCTTCTTATACAGTTTCCTAAGAATCACCAGCACAAGGCCATAGGTTGAGGTTACTATATGAACCAAGGCCTCTGGCATGCTTTTTCTCAAACCAGTAAAGTCTATTTAAATTGGTCATGTTAAGTCTGAAACCCCTGTGTCAGGATTTGTATGTGTAATTTCAGCAGCGGAGCTAAACTCATCGAAGGGTAAGACCAAGTTTCCAGGAGGGTCCTGGGGTGGGTGGTAGGACATGAGCAGCAAATATACAGCAAGTTACATAATAACATTACAACATTTTCTGCTAGGTCTTAAGGCAAAGGTATATTTACAAAATGTGATAAGTCAGTGCATTTATACAAGCCATCTATGCTAACGGCTAAGGAGAAAGAAGAACATACGACCATATGAAAATGCCAGCAGATACAAGCCATATGGTCTATCGAGTCTGCTCAAGTGCCCAGCTTCCAGTCTAATCTGTTGCAGCTTCCCCCCAACCCTTGCCTGTCCATCTGATTTATCTCCCCCTTCTGCTGACTCCCCTTCCCCAGCTTCTCCCAGTTTTGTGATTACCTTTGATCCTGTCCCACCTCCTCTTAAAACTGGCCACAAATTTCAGTAATATAATCTCTGGCAGTGTGTTCCACCATGCCACCACCCTTTCCATGAAGTAGTGCCTCCTCATTTCCCTCCACTTTCAGGCTGTGCTCCCTTGTGTCCCCTCCCCTTTAATCTAAACATGCCCTCAGTACTAAACTTATTTGTGCCCTTTAAGTATTTGAAGGTCTCTATCATATCCCCTTTCTCCCTTCTATCCTCCAGAAGATACATGTTGAACTCCCCCAGTCTTTCCTCATATGGTTTTTCCCCGCAGCCCAAGGATCATCTTTGCTGTCCTGCACTGGATCCCTCCAGTAGTTTTATTTCCTTTAAATAGGGGCACCAGAACTGTACATAGTACTCTAAGTGAGCTCTCACCAGCGACCTGTACAGCAGCAGAATGATTTCTTCTCTCGTAGAGGTGATTCCCCTGAAGAAGACGAAGAATAATTATTTACTGTTTGTATCAATTCTCATACACAATGTATCCCAAAGTACTGTACAAGCAAATGACAGACTGGTAGTGATGTACTTGCAGTGTGTAGCAGCTGCCATTTTGCACAGCAGCACCCACATACAGCCTTGAACAATTATACGAAACAGCTTTATGGGAACGGGAAAGTTAATCAGGACAACAGGGAAAATTTCTCACTCTTGTGGACATAGAAAATTGCTATATGCTTCCGTTCTCAGTAATAAGATCTTTTCAACTCTTGAGTTTCCTTTGTGCCCAAATATTTAACAGCAAGCTGTTAAAGACTTATTGACTGAAAAACAAACCCCCACTTATATGTGACATATTCAGTTGCTTTGTGTGCATAGTAAGTTAGGAGTGCACAACTCCTTCAAACACAAAGCCATTGAGGAATGGTGTTGCCCATGTGACACGTGTTGACATTCTTGAAACTCAAATGCATTTTCACCTTAAATGCTCCCTTTCCGTACCATTTTGGTCCCTTATAGGTCATAATGGGGCAGCACTGTGTGGACTGAGGTTACTGATGAAGGTGCGGCACTGGGAATTTTTTAAGGAAAACTGGATTTTTTTCCACAGCACATTGCGTGTTGTATTTTCCATTCTCAAATACTACTTATAGCAGGGCAGATATGGTCTTACAGTTCGGCAACAATTTGTACAGTCCTTTAGACATCTTACAGATAGCATCCCATGCCATTTGCAAGAGTTACAGACAAGAATTCAGATCGCATACTAGATCTTGGGTTTAGAATGGCTTGGCATAATTTTGGCTGGCTTGCAAACTGGGGTATTTCTAATGTAAATAATATGGCTATCTGATGTATAATATGTTTCCTATGCTCAAAACAGATCTCTGTTTTTGTTATTATTCTTCCTTTTTAATTTTTGATTACATAACCTGAAATTTCTTTTGCATCTTTTTGGTGTTGTTTTTTGAGTTTTCCTTTGTTCAATATTTGCCTATGCTTTTGTTGACGTATGTATGTATATATAGTATTACTTTTCTCTGCATTTTCTATTTTAAATAAACTCCCCCTATTCTTGTGGAAAGTGTCTTGAGTTTTTTTCCCACCTGAATACCCACCAAGATAGTGCCAGAGATGAGATGAAGGGACCTGAGTTTAACAGCTCACCCAAAGGACAGCTGACTCCAACACCGCAGCTTCCCCTAATGCTGCCTTGAGATGCCAGCATATATGGTATGAGCTCAATCAATCAATCAATCAATCAAAATCTTTATTTATCCAGGTGAACATCATTGAGCAAGCTCATTTACAAGATGGACCTGGTTAGCTCCGGGTCAAATGGTACAATGCATACAGAGATATTTACAATAGAGACATACAGAGATATTTACAATAGAGCCAAATAACACAAGTAAATAACAATTAATGCAAGTAAGTACTCAATGTTACATCAGTCATAATGGTTCAGAGTGCTTCTGTAATATTTAAGGAGAACATAAGATGAGGCTTAGTAGATGACGCTACTTGTGGGTGTATGTGAGTTGCACCATGCAGTGCCACGCCAGGGACCCTGCACCATATTCCAAAACAGACAGAGTCCCTGGCACCTACTTCCGTGACTTGCAGCAGCCACAGGCTAGCGCCACAGGAATGGTGCAATAGACCTGGGTGCCGCAAGCCATGGCCTGTGAATTACTGCTCCTCCGGAGCCCCCCTGCCCCAAAATGCACCCACAACTACCTGAGGGAATTGGGGGAGCTGTCCGAGTGGCACAGGCATTGGGGGGGGCAGTGCAGGAAATGGACCCAGGAGGGTCCCTGACATTCAGGGGTAGGAGACATAACCTTGATGGGGGGAAGTGGAGCAGAGATATGTGCTTCTTGCAGCTCTGCGGAGTGGGCATCCATCAGCTGGCAAGGATGGATGTCCATTGGACTGCCTCCATGCTGGTCTAAATCCACAGCGCCATTGTGGGTCTTGCAATGGTGTTAGTGGGTTACGGCAGCCGCCCTTCTGGAATAGGGTACAGTTGCTACCGTAACCCACCCTTGCACCATGCTGCAGTGGGTTGCGGGCATAATGGGTGGTGTAGGCCACCTTTGGTGCAACCCACATATGACATGGTGCAAGGCGCCTTCTGGAATAGCAACTTGTGTTATGCCTGGCAAAAGGTGCGATTTGTGCCATGGGGTTTGGCATAAATCACCCTGTGCCAGGCATAACATGTCTTGGAATCGGGCCCCTGGTGTTGATTCACAGAAATAAAGTATACAACACAGAAAATATAAGAAATCAAATAAGTACTTCATACCCCCTTTAAGTTGCTGTCAAATAAGTATTCAACCCCAACGAAAACTAAAATGACCCCCCCACACTAAAAGAGAAGGGGGAATTTTTTAAGCTGAGAAATGCTTTCATATATTGCTAAATACAAATAAAAAAGTGGAAACCTTTTTAAAATTATTAAAGTAAATGAGCATTAAGGCATACATTTCCCCTTTCAAAATACCAATACAAAACTGCAATAGATTCATAAAACAAAAACCCAACACAAATAAGTATTCCTGCATACCTCCCCAACCCCAAATGGGAACAGGATTGTGAAAATTTTTTTTTTTTTACAAAATACTTACAAAATAATGTTCCTGCCTATGGCATCATAATAACAAAAACAGACATAAATAAGTCTATCATCATACATCATGGGAGACAGTATAGTGCAGTGGTCTAAGGCTCTGAGCTGCAAATCTGGAGATCTGGGTTTGAATCCCACAGCTCCCACTTGCATACTGTGTGACTCTGAGCAAGTCACTTAACTTCCCTGTGCTCCCAGATTGCACCTGCAAACAAGCTTTCAGCTTAGTGTGCCACTCATGGTTAAAAAATTGAAAAAAAAAACAAACACCACCACAAAATGCCTACTTGTAACCCCCAGACTGAGTAGTAAGTACTGGAGACAGTCCCCTCACCCCACTAGGGTAGATTGAGTTCCCTTTTATTTAAAAAATTATTCATATGGTACTTAATACAAATAGTGTAAAGAAAAAAGGAGAAAGGCCTTAGAATAAAGAGGTATTAAGACATACATTCCCATATTAGAGTTCTTCAAAGAAGACCAATGCTGATGCCGTAAACCTGAAATCCTAAATCAAATAAGTAGTACAACATACTCCACTCCCGCAATATATAGGAGGGGAATAGGAGAAATCATAATCCAAAACAGTTCGTCACTATAGAAAATCATAAAAACAGAACCATAGACCGCCATACACATCTATCCTATGCAGCATGCCCCCAAGTCCCCCCATGTGCTCCCAGGTTGTTCCTGTAAAAAAGCTTTCAGCTTAGTGTGCTATACCTGGTTAAACAACTAAAAAAAAAAAAAAAAAAAACAGTCTGTCTATAACTCTCTTTCCACTATATACCTCAGGACTACTTATACCATCTGTTTCCAAGGCAACACAGGGTCCAATTTCTTCCAGTAGCCTTCCAGATATCCTGTTGTATCCAATTAACACTTCCCCACCATTTATGGAAAACCTGTATAGGAAAAAGGGATTTTTCTTGAGTCTTTACTTGAATTATTGCTGTCTTGACCATATGAAACAATTGTTCTTCAGGGAATTCTATTTGTTGGATAGACAATCTACATCTAACATGCCAAATATAAAACTTAAAACAGGCTAATAACACCCACATGGGCTGCATATCATACTTAATCCATCTAGATGGTATAATGCCCCAATACATAGAAACATAGATTTTGACAGCAGATAAGGACCGCTTGGCCCACCCAGTCTGCCCATTTCCCTACCTAATGGATAAGCTGCAGATCCTAGTTAACCAGCAGCCTACTTCTTCCTACTCCCACCCCCTAGAATTGCCTTGTGACTGTCCCATGCATGCTTGAATTCCACCACTGATTTTGACTCCACAACCTCCTCCGGAAGGCCGTTCCATGCATCCACAACCCTCAATATAATGTCTCAGTGGTCATATCCCTAAAAGGCGATGTCGGCCATTTGTACTGTACAGTCTCCCAAAATTGATGTGTGAAAGGGCATTCAAAAAAGATGACTCATAGTTTCAACTGACATTATACATGATTGCCTAGGGCAGTATCTTTTCTCTAGTCCCTTGTGTTTTAAGTTGCCTTTAACGTTTAACTTACCGCATACAGTTAGCCATGTAACATCCCACATCTAGGGGGTATACATGAACATGTCAATATTCTGCCTATGTTGTCTCTATCTTGTCTGGGCCTTATATAAAAAATGTTAGCTTCCTTATAATATCTGCTCAAAAGATGGTCATACAGAGCCTTCCTTGGTAATGTGAGAATGTGATTTTTAGTCAATAACTACATTTTAATTTTCCCAAAAGTCATTTGGAAATGATCAGGTAAGCTTCAAATTGACCTTTGTTTAGGAATTTCACTGTGTAGGTCCCATACTTGAAGAAGTGTTTCTAAACAATCTCTAACCCAGGGGACCCATAGTTTGTCCTTACTCAGTAATACTGGTTTTAGGTTAACATTTATAAATATTGAAAAGCAGAAGGGTATAGGGTTTATCATCTTCAGTCCTCCATGTGATTTATCCAAAAATAGAATTCTACATTTAATGGGATTAAGCCTACTGCCCCATATACGCTTAAAGAAACTGCTATACATTTTTGTTTCTAATTGTTTTGGCAGAGCATAAATCCCACTGATGTGTAAAGAAAGTGTTAATAAGAAAGTTTTGGCCATATAGGCCCTTTTTAGCTTGGACATTTTCCATTTGTTCGATAATGTAACTTTGTGCTTGTTGTATTTTGTCTTGCCAATTTACTACTGCCATGTCCCCCTGTCCAAAGGTGAACCCCAGAACTGAGTATGGCTCCCGAGTCACGGGGACACCAATGATGTTCTCTTCTCTCTGTGTTACTCCCCCTATGGGAATACATTTGCTCCTATTAAAATTGATTTTTGAATCTGAAATCTTGGAAAAGTGTGACAAAATGTTTCCTGCTTCTATACAGGAATTCTTATCTGCCATTATAAGGCAGACATCATCTGCATACGCTGTTGTTCCAATCTCTGGATCCAAGCTAGAAAAAGTCAGTCTTGTAATAACTGAGGAATTGTTTAAGTTTCTTATAAGTGGGTCTAAAGAGAATATGTCTAACAAGGGGCTAAAAGGGCACCCTTGTCTAACTCCTCTACCTACCTTACGTCCTTTCCCTATCCATCTGTTACAAAATGGTTTGACTATAGCATTTTGGTAACAAGCCTCAATCCAAGTTATAAAAGTATTAGGGATCCCATATGCTTTCAGACATTCACATTGGTATGTATGCCTGACCCTATCAAATGCTTTGCTTTGATCCAAAGTCAGTAAAACACCAATAATTCCCCTTCTTGTCCTCTCTCTAGGACTTCATGAATCACTATAAGGCTATCATATATTGTCCTACCTGGAATGACACAAGTCTGTGATGGATGAATAAACTCTTCCACTATGAATGACAGTCTATTGGTTAAAATATTTGCAAAAATTTTAAAATCTGCATTCAGTAATGTTATTGGTCTCCAGTTGGTCAATAAGGCCTTATCTCCTGTCTTATACATTAAGACCACTAGGCCCACATACATACTGGATGGAAATTTAACAGGGTCAAGCATTGTTTTTATTTTTTTTATTTAATTAGTATTTCAGAAAGACCTTTAAACATGAACTCTTTTACAAAGGTTCCATGTCAGGGTGGACAATAAGACAATACGCATATTCAGTGGTTACAGAGGCCTGATCATTAGGCATTAAAGAGCGATTACATGAGAATTAGACAAATAGGAGAAAAACAGAGCAGTTGTAATAGAATACTAAGCTATTTCTAATTGGTTGCCCTAGGTAGCACACCCCTGGAAACCTCCAAATCCATTGATAGACTATGGCAGAGTAACTGCATAGGGTTTAACGCTATCCCAGATGGCGAGAGGCTGGGTGACAGTGAAACAAGGGATTGGGTTTGAACCTACCTAGTACTGCAGAGAGGAGAGGTGGGGGATAGTGAAATGGGGGCTGTGATGGGGAGGAGCAGCTCCAGAGGGCTTTGTCGAGTAGGGTGTGTGTGTGTTGGGGGTTAGGGAGGGCAGTACCAAGAGCGTTATCGAGGACTGATAGCTTCCTTAAGCCCTTAGCTAGGCTGGAATGGAGGCAGGGTCCTCTAGGTAGCCCTGATGGGTGCTACCATTGTATTAAATAATGATACCATTTCATCTATCAATGTGGATGCAATATATTTGTATATCTCATACGGAAGCCCGCCCTAACCTGGGGCAGAACCAGCTTTCAAGGTACTGATTACCCCTAACTCTTCTTGTCTGGTTATTGGTTGTATTATTGTCTTCTGACTTTGGAATGACAAGAAGGGAAGTCTGCACTCTGTCAGCCACTGGTTCTCATCTCTAATAGTGTCCTGAGGTGCTTGGAACAGTTGATGTACATGTTTCTCAATCTCGGTTAATAAGTCCAATTTCTGGGTCACTGTCTTCCCTTCTGATGTTGCTATTTCATAAACAGATTTTTTTTGTTTCTGGGTTATGCCAAATTGAAATGGGTTAATGCAATCCTGTCTACCCTGTGTCCCAAAACGCTGTTCTACTTTCAGGGATTTGTATCTATTATATTTGATGTCTGCCATTTTTTGCTTTAATTCTGTAATTTGGAAAGATAGATCCATCCCCTGCTGGTTATTCTGGGATAATACATTTTACAAGTGATTCTTAAGATCTTTATAGTGATTGGTTTTATTTTTCCCATTCAGTGTCCCTATTTGTTTAAAATAATGTTGTATATCTTTTTTCGAGGCTTCCCACCCTTCTTGAGGGTCATCGTACAAAAAGTGTACAGATTTTCTTGCTTCTAGCACATTCTCAAAACCTTGAAACACATGGGGAATTTCCAATAGACTTAAATTCATCCTCCAGTAACCTGGACCTCTTCCCATCTTCTCATAATTAGAAATACTCAAACTCAGCATCGCATGAACTGATGATGCTATATGTATGACTGTTGTGTTCTTAATTTCCAAGCTATCCAAAATAAACCAATAATCAATTCTGGTTGAGTGAGTGCCCCTAAAATAGATTTTCTGTGGTAGACCCCCCAGTGTGGCAAAGGCATCTACCAAACCAGATTGTATTAATAAGTGATTTAAACAAGTGCTATCAAAATACACCTTACTAGTTTTAGACCCCCTATCTGTATTGTATCTGCTATAGTTAAAATCCCCCCTAACAAATACATACCGAGAGGTAAACAAGAAGGGTTGAATAGCTTGTAATAGCTCTATTCTGGCTACCTTTGTCTGCGGAGCATACACATTAATGCACCGGAAATCCATATCCTGAATTTTTATGTCCAACTGTAAAGATGTACCTGGAAAAATATCTACTTGGTGTATGATCTTTGCCGAGCAGTTATTGACACAAATCACTACCTTGCTACATGGTACGTCACCCATGTACCAAACCACCTCTCCCCTTACCCAGGCTGCACTAGCTGCTTGCATTTCTTCCACTGAATGTAATCCGGTGTCCTGAAAGTAAATGATGTCAAAATAAGTTGTTTCAAACTGTGCATATGTAAGAACATGTTTTCTTTCAGACTTCATACTATTTACATACAATGAAGCTACAGCTAAATCATAGAAGGGGGAAATCATATATCAAGTCTTTATTGTTGTTTTTGAGCCCAGGCTCTAGTGCCCATTCTTTTATTTTTACAGGTTTAGGGTCAGGGTCTACCTGCATCAGTTCTCCCTCCGATCCCCCTTCCAGCTGCAAGGAATGAAAGGAGGCAGAGTCCAACTCTGTCCCTGGATCCACTTCCTCAACATTCAAAATGTCATACTTGTTCTGGAGCAGTACCTGCCCAACAGAATCTTTCCCTTTACCTGTCCCTTTTTCTCCTTAACCCTTCTGTTCTTTTAACCACTTGATAACGTTCTTCCTCAGGTAAGGGGGGGGCATAGATGCTGACGCTTCATTTTCCAGAGGCCTTGTGGACTGCTGTGGTGCAGTGGCAACTATATCAATATTTGTTCTGTCTACAGAAGTTGTTGCTATTACCTGCTCATCCTGAGGTAAAGTAGGATTCTCTTGACTTCCTGTTGCTCTCTGGTTTAAGGGTGTCAATGCCTGGGGGTTAATCCTACTAGCAGTTTTTATCACAGAGTTAATGTAAAAGTCATGTATGCCATAATCCCCATCCGTATTGTGTGCTGCCCAGGGACCTTCCTTAAAGGAATGGTTTTCATCACATAAGCTACATTTAACAGGACCTCTGCAGTGGAACACAGAATGCCCCACTTCACCACATTGTGCACATTTTGTCACTTCACAAGTCCAACTAAGGTGTCTAGGGGAGCCACATTTATAACAGTGGCACGGTTGACCTGGATAGAATATGAACCCTTTATCTCATCCGAGACAAAAACAATTAGGAAGATGTTGCAGACAAGAATCATCTTGAAACAAATTCATCTTCACCCGTCATCCTCCATTCCAGAACCCTTCATCATCTAAAATGGGTTCTGGATTCCCTTGGATCTTACATCTTTTCTCCAACCAATACAAAATGTCGGAAATATTCACTCCCTCATTACAAAAGAGGACAGTAATCACTTTAAAAGTTTGTTTTGTCAATGTGATGGCCTGGAAATTATACCATGCTGGGTTTGTTTTCAGTGTTGCATAATTTAACCAGAATCTATCCAATATATCCAGTGTCCTGAAACTGATATCAAAAGTCATTTCTCCAGGTGTATGTTTCAAAACATACACCTTGGATGGGTAAAAACCCAGGGATTGTTTTAAAAGTACCTTACTAACATAAAATCTATCAGGCATCTCTTCAGTGCATCCTAAAAATCTGACGTGCACTGCACTGCACCTTTTCACCAGCTCAACATGTTTTTTAAAGAGACTAGCATAGGTTGGGGCATCATTCTGCACATTCTGGGTTGTTTCTTGTAGGTTAGGGACAGGGATCTCTCCTATGCGCAGGGAGTCAACATTTATCTGACTAAGGGCCCTTACAATGGTATCACTCCCCTTCCTGGGCAATCTGCAGTCCTGTAGGAGCATCAAAGAATTCCTCTTGAGCTGGATTGACTATTAGGGAGAATGAAATGTTACCTGAATCCGTACCCACGGAAGGTGCCTGGTACAGTGTTTGTTCAGCTGACTCCATTCACTCTGCACCATTGGGTTGCTCGTTTTGCGCCGGTCCCTTCTCTTGGGAGACCTTCATTTCATTCTTGTAGTGCTGCTTAGGTGCCCCAGGCAATGGAATAGTGGTATCTGGAACCCATTCCCCAGCCTCCATAATAATCCAACCTGCTCTCAATAGAGCATTTTCTGATGACCACTATTCTCTATCCTGTGCGTTTTGTATCCCATGAGTCTCCTGAGTGTGATGCTTCACTTCTGGGTTGGCTGCATTCCCTGAAAATACAAATACTTTTGTTGCATTCTCCGGTGTCTGTTTTGGTAAGGTATGTGCAGCCCGTTTTCTTTTTTTATCCTCTTCGATCCTCTGTTTTGCCATCAAATATGCCTTCTCTGCTGTCATAAAGCGTTGTTTTATGTCTGCCAGTTCCTGTGACTCTTGCTGGTTTTCTGTTTGGTTTACATCTGCCAGACTGACTTCAATACTTTCTGGCCTGTCAGACGGGGGGGCCGGGTTGCCTCCATTATATTCCCCCTTGTAGTGTCACCGACACCTGGCATTTCCATCCCAGATGGTGTGGTCATAGAGACTCTTTGCTGGCCACCTACTTGGTCGGTGCATCCCAGCAGTCTCTTCCATATCCCTCGCTGCTTCTTATGGAACGACATCACCTCCTCCTTCACTAGTGTCTGCCATTACACTGAGACACCCACACACTCCTCCACAGAGGAACAGCGCCCCCTTGCAAAATAGTAGGGGGATTTTTTTATTTAGAGAACACATAACATCAATAATAAAAAAACATAAATACTCTATGAATATCAGAATGAAAAGCAAAAAAGAGCAAAAAATCCACTGACATCACAGAATATGCACAGTACAAAGAATAAAAAACACACTACATATTTATGTGGATCTATTATTGACAGAAAACTCAGTAGTAGACATCTGTACCAAGCCTAGCTCAGGTAATCCAAGAAATATTGTGCCAATACGTTTGAAATTTTCTTCTGTCAAGATGCAAACTTTCATGCAATTTAACTTTAGATACAGCAGACTCAATTTGCTTAAGCAATATTAAGTTTGGTGTATGATGTGCTGTAGAGAATATTGGTACCTAGCTTGCCACATAAAGTACTTAATGCATGCAAACATAACATTGAGTGTACTAGGATGATGTCTCCTCAGAAATCCTGTATATTCCCCTAAAATCAGACATTCATACATCATGTGTTGTGCTGGACTCCAGTTCCATCTAGTAGCACAGTCTATACAAAACTGAATAGAATTGTTACAGGAAAAAAACGAAGTGTTCTAATGTATTCTCTAATCCCACACAATATGGCCTAATACATTGTCTTTCCATAACTGGCTTATATTTTATATTGCCTTTAACCCCTAATTTGCCATGACAAGTTAGCCATTGGACATCTCACATAGAAACTGAAATTCATTTATCGTTTGAAAGTTTCAGAGCTAAAGGCAGTTTAGATGGTAAACATTTAGGAAAATCGACCAGTACTGGAAAACAAGTATTCATTATGTCTACATACAATGCTTTCCTAGTACTATCCTGTACCACAGGGCTGCTAATATTCCACAGTTTCAATTTCCGGAATGCTGGGATTGCAATGTCCAGAACCTGTAACCTAGTGACATTTTTTGGAATCTCATTCTCCCATGTGCTTAAAAAAGATTGGAATAATAACTTTGTCCACTGATTTCAAAAATGCTGTACCTGTCCACACTTGGTTTTCAGAGAGGATATAAAAAAGAAAGTGTGATAAAAGACTAGCGGGTGTATCATGCCAAGACCTCCCTGACTAATTTTCAAATAAGTGAAATCTCTTTTGATTGTATTTAATCTGCTCCCCCATATCATTTGGAAGAAGCAGCTTAAAAATCTGGTTTTTAAACCGGTTGGTATGGGAAATATATGGCTGACATAAAAATACTGGAAGCAAAAATTTCTTAATAATCAGAACCCCCTTTTGTTTAGAAAAAGACCATGATTTCCATTATTGCACTCTTTGGTCACCTACTCCCAGTTGTATCTCCCAGTTGAGTTGAGTGAGGTCCCCATTACCAAAATGCAACCCCAGAATCTATATGTTAGTAGTTGAAAGTTTATTACACTCTA
This sequence comes from Neoceratodus forsteri, assembly GCA_016271365.2. Classification (NCBI taxonomy): domain Eukaryota; kingdom Metazoa; phylum Chordata; order Ceratodontiformes; family Ceratodontidae; genus Neoceratodus; species Neoceratodus forsteri. The sequence goes on along the minus strand of CM028136.1, from coordinate 948,333,748 downwards.
TATGGTGAACTGGGGGTCTCCTATCTGTACCCTGATGCTTTTATTACAATTGATCTCCGCCCCTGTAAATCTGGAAAAACTCTCTAAAATATGTATTGCACTTATTTCTGAGGCAGGGTTTTGCACCAATAAGCAGATATCACCTGCATGTGCCATGACTTTCTGGGCAGGTATATTGATTGAAGATATAAGTCCTATGATACTACCATCGTGCAGACTAGTCCTAATAACAGGGTCTAGTACGAAAGTGTACAATAACGGGCTAATGGGGCACCCCTGCCTCACCACTCTGTTCAAAGGAACCCCATTTCCTATCAACCCATAGATGGATGGAAACCCCAACAGCATTAGTATACATCTTAATTCAGAATACAACATTTTTTGGGATACCGTAATTCTCTAATACTTGAAATAGAAATTCACGAGAGACTTTATCGAATGCCTTGGTTTGATCCAAGGCAAGCAGAAACCCAGCTAATTTCTTCCATCTCCCAAATTCACACAAGTCCCTTAATAGTAATAGATTTTGCTGAATGTTTCTCTGCAGGACAGAACAGGTTTGTAATGGGTGAATAAGCATAGTAGCCCCTTTTTGTAACCTCTTACACAAAATTGAAGCTAAAATTTAATAATCGGTATTAAGGGTTCCAATGGGCCTCCAGTTGTCCAAATCATGTTTACTCCCTTTCTTATGTAGAAAGTTTATGACTGCCATTGAAAAGTTTTGTGGAGAAATGCCTGCAGATAATACTTCATTATATACGTGTTCATAGGTTCACAGTTTGGGAACAAGTTCAGAGAGACTGAGTTCCATAGATGAACTTGCCACCATTTAAGTTTTAATGGTGGAACAGAAGAATTTTTTTTCACCCATAAAAATATCCAAGCTGTATTTAAAAACTGTCATGCTTTCACTTTTGACCACGTGTCTAGGCAACGTGTTCCAGGTGTTGACAACTCTCTGTGTGAACCATTGACTTCTTTTGACAGTTTTATTTATTTCTCCAATCAATCTGAGGTTGTGTGACCTTGTGTCTTTATGATGAGTTGTGCTTTTATTTAATCCTATTGATTCAAACAATTGTGGATTATTGTAAGCTCTGAAAATCAGACATAATTCACCCCTCAATCGTCTATATTCCATAGCATATAACTATAAATGCCTTAATCTGTCATGGTATTGTAAACCCCTGACTACCAAGATATGTCTGGTAGCTTTTTTTATGCCCTTTCTAATCTATTTCTCCCCTGAACAGAATAGGGGGCACAAAATAGTAAACAGTACTTCATATGTGGGTGAACAAGTACCGTGTACAGGGGAAGGATAACCGCAGTGCCCCTACTGCTTACGGACCTCAGAATACAGCGTATAATTTGATTACATTTCCTAAAGATTATATCTGTATGAAAATCAAACTTTAAATTATTGGTGATCCAAAGCCCAAGATCTCTTTCATTAGTGCTAACTTCTAATAGTATGTTATTAATTTTATATTGGAAATTTAGATTGTGAATTCCAAAGTGCATAACTTTACACTTTTGTTCATTAACACTAATTTGTGTTCTTGTGCCCAATTAGCCAGATGATCTAAGTTATCTGGGAATATTTTGGTGGATTCCGTATTATAGACTATGCCACCCATTTTGCAGTCATCTGTATACTTACAAGACCAAGAACCTGGTGGGACTTGCATGGAGAATAATAGGATGTTAAATAAAATAGGGTCCAATACTGAGCCCTGGGGAACCCCACTAGTTACTTCTCCCCAGTAGGATTTGTAGCCCCATATTGACACACATTGGGTTCTGTTGTTCAGCCAGGAGTTAATCCACCTAATTATATTCGGATGGAACTGGAGTTTTATCAGTTCTTGAACAAGGATTTTAATAGAGACAGAGCGGATCAAGTCTTATTGGAGGACCTTAACGTCAATTGGCTTGGCTCCTCAGCTTCACAAATGAGGAATTCCTTTGCTGCCCTTGACATGACCCAATTAGTCTCCCAGCCCACTAGACTCAACCCCACCAGAGGAACCAGCACCCTCCTGGATGTCATAGTCTCTAACTGCCCCCAAAAAGTCCAGGATATTAAAATCCTTTCTGACTGCTTAAGTGACCACTCTCCTATCTTCTTCCTCTGGTCTTCCGCCACCCCCAAACCAGTAACTCAGTCCTCTCTTCGTAGGTGCCTCCACCCAGGTGGCCTTAAAAAACTCAGGCACTATCTCACCCAGATTGACTGGTCCCCCATCAACAATGCCACTAGCATTGATGCCACGCTTGACCTCTTTATGCAGGCTTTCAACAAGGCCTGCGATCTTTACACACAGCTCACCAGACATCGCTCAGAAAAATTAAATGCGCCCTGGGTCACCCCATCTCTGTGCTAAAAACTCCGGAAAAGGGATGACCTCTGGCATATTACTGCAGAGTCTGGCAAAGTGTCAGGTAGGCAAGCCTACAATGCTGCATGCAATCAGTGCACATGGGCCATCCGCAAGGCCAAAGCGGAGCACTACCAGGCCACCCTTACCTCCTCCTGGGGCTCAGCCCAGACCTTCTGGGATAATATAAAAGCACTGAATGGGAAAACACATTCCCCCCATCCCAGATTTCTGTCAACGGCTCTATTACCATGGACACCCTCACCATAGCTAACTGCCTTAATACCACCTTCACTGATCTAAGTTCTGTCCTCCCCAGTAGTTTCTTCGACCCCATGCCGGAATCTCAACCTCCTGTCCTACATTGCCCCACTTCCACCTACAAGATTTCCACCCAAGAAGCCAGACCAGTACTCAGAAGACTCTGGAAAGGTTAGCCCTTAGTGTCTACACCACAGGACACCAGGATCCTGCACCAAGTTCTTGACGATGCCCTTGTCCCGCTGACTGGCTTACTGAATCGATCCCTCTGTCTAGGTCAATTCCCCAGTGTCTGGAAAATGGTCATCATCACACCCATACACAAAAGTGGTTATAGATCCTCCCCAAAAAACTATAGGGCAATCTCCATACTCCCCCCTCTTTCCGAAAAAGTAGTGGCCACTCAGCTCACTGAGTACCTCACTAAATATAACATACTATGCCTTGAGCAGCACAGTTTTTGCACAGGACATAGTACCACTACAGCCCTCTTTGAATTTTCCAATTATCTGCACTCCTCCCTAGACTCTGGCAGTCTTGCTGGTGCTGTGTTCTTTGACCTCTCCAAGGCCTTCGACACTGTTTGCCATCCCCTCCTGCTTGACTCCCTCTACCAAATTGGTTTCTCCACTGGTCCTCTCGCCTGGTGTTCCAGCTACCTCCCTGCTCATTCCCAGTGCATAAAAGTCAATGGGACCTTATCCAGCACCCAACATTTTCGCTCCGGGGTCCCCCAGGGCTCTATACTGGGGTCCCTCTTGTTCAGTCTCTACCTCTACCTCTACCTCAACACCCTACCCAGTGCCTGCTCCGGCAAAATACTTCTTTACACAGATGATGCCATTCTCTTTGCCTCTTACCATAAACCTGCCTCACTCCAGGACTCTCTCCCGCTCACCTTTAACCAAGCTGAAAAATGGTTCAAGGATCATAGGCTTGTTATCAACCTAAAAAAAGACCAAGTCTATGCTATTCACCCATCACCAAAACAAGTCCAGAAATGCCTCCCTCCTAATCCTCCCCAGCACACAGCACCCCCTAGAGCAAGTGTCTACATATAAATACCTAGGGATTACCTTTGACATGGCTCTCACTTTTCACCACCACATAAATGCCCTCTCAGCAGCCACCAACTCTTGGTTAGGCCTTCTCTACCGGCACAAGGACTGCCTCCCTCCCCATGCGATCTGGCTGGCCATCACATCCTCTGTCCTGTCCCTAGTGGATTATGGCCTGCCAATATATGGTGCTGCTGATAACACTGCTATCAGTAAAATCAAAATCTCTATAAACAAGGCCTGTGGGCTCCTGACCAGGGCACCCAGACTCACCCATACCTGCCTACTCTATACTGCTGCAAACCTCCTCAATCTTGATGAAAGACTCCACTACCAAACCTGTCTACTATCCAAGAAAATTCTTCTTGGGTTCTCCCCCAAGGGTGGCTGCATCCCTTCAATGTGCCAACCCAACAGTGGCAACCCACAGCATGAATAAGGCCACCCTACTGGTGCCCAGGATCAGAACCACCCTAGCCCAGTGATCCTTCTTCTACAGGGCTCCCTCCTGGTTCAACTCCCTCCCAGTTGACATCACCAACATGCTCAAAATTGGTCCATTTAAAAACACCCTTCGTGACCACCTTTTCAACACACGCTGCTGTAAATGCAAGTAACTAAATCCCTGCTCCCTCTTCAGGCCTCTGAAGCCTTTGCAAACTAGTCTCTGACTCAAAGGTTGTAAATCCGATTATACAAATAAATAAAAAATAAAAGCTTTTGAGAAATCTAGGAACACCACATCCACTGGCATTCCTTTGTCTAAAGCAGCACTAATTGGTTTGAAGAAACACAGTAAGTTAGTCAAACATGATCTACCAGATATGAAACCATACTGAGTCAGATCGAGGTGCCCTGTATTTATTAGATGTTATATGATGTGTTTCTGCAGTGACCTTTTGAAGATTTTACCCAACACAGACATCAGGCTAATAGGCCTGTAGTTTTTAACGTCTTGTTTCTTTCCACCCTTATGAATTGGTGTTACAAGTGCTTTGTTCCAGATTTTTATGGAATTCCCACTTTTCAAGGAAGCGTTAAACCAGACAGAGAGAGGTCCAGCTAATTGAACGACTAGTTCCTTCAAAAACATTGGTGGTAGACCATCTGGTCCAGCTGAGCTATTATTTTTTATTAATTTGACAGTTTGTATGATGTCGGAGGGGCTAAATACTGGATGATCGGGTTGCAAAACTGGTAAATCACCAGTAAATGCCTCTTTCTCTCTGTGTACACTAAGAAAATAGTGATTAAAGGCAGAGGCCATATCCATTTCAGAGCTCGTAAATCCAATTTCTGTTAAGATCGGTCCTACATTATTATGATTTTTTTAGTGACCCTACAGTATATAATTAAATAATTTCTTTTTATTATCTGTTATTGTTGTGGCTAACCTTAATTCTGCAGCTTTTTGGCATTTTTGAATATGTTTTTAGCATCTTTGATGGCTTTCTTATTAACATTAGTGGGGTGTGTTTTAGCCTTTTTGTGCAATTTCTTTTTTTTTCTTATAATTTTTGGACTTTTCTGGTCCTCCAAACAGGGACCCTATGGTTTTTTATATATTTAGTACTTTCTGGCACCCAAGAATGAATACATATATTCAACTTATTGTACAGTTTGTCCCAGATCTGCTCGGCGTCAGGGTTATCCAACTCATTCATCCAATCCCATTGCCCTAGGAAGTTTTTAATGCTATGGTAATCTGCTTTAAAAAAAAAAATTCCTGAATTTAGTTATACTACTGATAGGTTTATTTGTTGTGATTTGTAAGTCTAATTAGACTGTGTTGTGGTCACGACTGCTTAAAGGAGGTAATACCTTTGGGCCGGAAAAGTTTAAGTCTGGGTTTATGAATATTAAATCTAATATATTTGCCATCCTTGTACCCTCATGCACCACTTGTTCCAGATTACCTTGGGTAGTTATATCAATAAATCTATTTTCCAGAACACCAGCCCCAGTTAGGTTGAACCAGACAATTGATGGAAAATTAAAGTCGCCCATAAGTATGACATCATTTTGTATGACCATGCTTTCAGTTTCATTGAGGAAGGCATGTGTTTCCTCCATAGTCAAACTGGGGGAATGACAGCCCAGTCCAATAATTATTTCTGCAGGAGTTGCAGATAATTTTGCTTATATTATTTCATTGTCATTGCCAGAAATTTGTTTTGGCTCAATCTCATTTGGCTTCAGTAGGTCCTTAATATAAACAGCAACTCCACCACCTTTTTGTGTTTGCGTACTTTATTAAGCAGGGTGTAACCCGGGACGGTTACACACCATTCTCCCTCTGTAAACCAAGTTTCGGTGATACCGCAAACATCAATGTCACTGTTATTCAAAACTAAATTAAGTTCCTCTAGTTTATTTTTTTAAACTCTGGGCATTGGTTAGCAGTAGTTTTAAGGATTTGGTATCATCAGTGTTATTTGGAGGTCCTATGTTAGTAAAAGATAATACTGGTGCAGAGTTTACTTGGAAATCACACCCTATTAGAGATAAAGCTGTAGTCCCTCTCACCCTCTCAGTTACCAGTTTAAATTATTGTTGCTACAATCTTGTATACTTTTTCCTAAGACAGCACTGCCCATCCTATTCAGATGGAGCCCATCCCAACAATAAAGATCCTCTTTGTATTCTAAACTTTTCCAGTGGGGTAGACATTGGTTGTTCTGCTTTACGCACCAACGTCTCAACCAGTTGTTAAGGAGTTTGATTTTATTATTCAGCTTGGGTGAAAACCTGGGTACTGGGAGTATTTCGGACAGTGCTACTTCTTTTACCATCTCAATGATCTTGTTTGTAATGGCCACAAACTCTTGTTTTATTTTTTTATTTATTTTTTTGTTGACCGGGTAAATGCACTAGACAAATCCTACCTATTTTCAGGCACGACCCGGTGGAGGGGGATACAGATGAATGCCAACTGACCTTGAACCAGATTAAGCTATTGGTGGTATTTTTTTTAGTGAATGAGGGAAATTTGGCCAGGACACTGGGGAAATTCCCCTGCTCTTTTTGATAAGTGCCATGGGATCTTTAACCTCCACCTGAACTACCACCAATCCTGGCAAATGGGACCTTGGTTTAACATCTCATCCGAAAGACGGCACCTCAGAAGTGCAGCACCCCTTTCATGCTGCACTACAGTGTCAGTACTGGGATATTAACCCAAGTTCTAGATGTGGGAACTGAACCCACTGTCCTCTGATCTCCCGGCCTCAGAGGCGAGTGTGCTACCTACTGAGCTACTGACATTTTATGAATGGGATCATGTAGAATATTATTCACACCAACGTGCACTATAACACATGCATTTTTATTGGTGTCATACAGAATATCTGTGATCATAGGTGTAATGTCAGAGATTTTAGCTCCTCTGAAACAGGACAGGGTCCTGTTGGCTTTGTCCTGGTTACAAATGACCCTATCTAAATGTTTAACCATCTAGTCCCCTAATACGAATATCTGTTTTGGGGTTTGTGTCTGCTGCAGGTCATCTACCTGATGTGCTACATTATCAGTTTCAGTCCTTTCACAGTAAGGATTAGCTTCCATCATATTATCACATTAAATATGAATATGAATATATATGAATAGAAATATGAATGTCTGTATTAAGGACCTCACTGGAAATGAGCTTGTCTCAGTTGAGTTTCCTATTCTTTTGCTTGTCAATTGAATAACATTTTTACTACTACTACTACTACATTCCAATGGTGATACCTCACATTGCAACGATGGAGCATTAACCGTAGAGGTATATGTGGAGGGAATAGAACCAGCCTCCTGCTTATCAGGAGGCACATTAGTTAGTACGTCAAAACTGTCCTCAATGGGCAGATGACAATTTTCAGCCCTTCTACCTTTTTTAGCTGCTTTTTTCCTTTTGGCTGAGCACCACTCGGAATCTGATGTGTCAACATCCTGTTCGTCTATGGAACGTGTTTCATTAACAGGGTTGAGATTATTGGGTGCATTATTAGGGTCATGACCAGCAACTGTTGCACATCACTCAGGATTATTAGTATCTGATACATTGGGGGTCAATTGTATTAGATTTACAGTAGCAGGGTTTGTGTTATTGTGCCTTTCATAAAATATATCATTATGTAAACACTTAGCACATTTGTATTCTTTAGGTAGTGTTTTATATTGAATTATACTATATATATTATATGTTGAGCATTTAATCCCCACATCCCCCTCAATGGTCATTAAGGTTTGTAGCGTATTGAAATGATAGTCACAAACGTATACCACTAAGGCAACTTATATATATTGATCATTCAAGTAGGAGCACAGTTGTCTATAAAACCATTCAAAGATTGCTTATCAAGTCCCAAACCCTGTGTCTACATGGTAGCATAAATAGTTGTACTTGAGCAGTCCTACCTAATGCTTTTCTCCTGCAACTCCCACTAAACATGCCAAACACGCATGCTGATGTGTGCATCTTCATGCACAACAACGCATGCTTTCCCTGCTCGAGCTCACCCTGCTTGCTGCAGGGCTTTAATATGTAGCTGTACAGACCCCGGAAGTGCTTCAATGGAGTCACGGAGCACTCGCTCCACAGAATGCCCAAATAACTTTACAGTTTAAAATAAAACACCACTGACGTGGTAATAAAATAAAGCTGTGCACCCCACAAAGTTTCACAGGAGTGGTAGGTCAGTTATATGGACAGTAGTGTCTACAGTTCTCTTCCCATTCTACAGAACAGGGCTCACACAGTGCTAGATACAGTCGAAGTATACACAAGTTCACACAAGCAGTAGTAGTATTAGTTTGAGCTTCCCTGTGCAGAGTGTGGTCTCACTCAGGGTTAATATAACACTCAAATCTTCTTTAAAAGTTTTATAAAATTCATTTGTGAGCCCATCTTTCCCTGGGGAGACCTCAAGTTTAAGCATGGAGATAGCTGCTGAAATTTCCTCTGTAGTTATTGCGCTTTCTAATTCTGCTGTTACAGTTGCTGATAGGGTTGGGGGTGGGGAAAAATGTGCCACTTCTGACCATGTAGTCAATGGAATATATGAAGAGCCAAAGGATTTATTCCAGGCTTGCTGAATAATATCTAACATCTCTACAATTGAGGTTTTAAGCACTCCTGATTCATTACATAGCCCATCCATTGATTTTTTTTTCTAACTTCTGCTTACAGGCTGCAAATGGATCTGAATAAGGTTCCTTTTCCATACCAAAGCTCATTTCAGCTTGTAAAGAGGCTACCCTATCATATTAACATTGTTTCATTTTATTTTTGATATCATCAATCTGTATTTTAAGCCTGGAATCAGATGCATTTGGTAACGACATCAATTTATAAAACTGATTTCTATAAGTTAAATAATGTAAATAATTTTGATTACTTTTGTTTCTCCCATACTTAATAAAAAAATCTTTAATTTCCAACTTTGTTTCTGTCCACCAATCTGTTCATGTCTCATACATGTCAGCAACAGATTGCCTACACTGAAAAAGGTGTAGTAACTTCTTTCTCAGTTCCATCTGTACTAACAAGAAGGAATTTAACTTCCATCTCCTTGGTACTCTCTGAAACTTGGGGGGTACATAACCCAAGTTAATTATACAAGACAGAAGTAAATTATCTGAAAATTCACAATATGTAAGTTTGAATTTATGTGGAACTAGAAATTGGGACAGAAAAAAATAATCAACGCATGTAGACAATGCACTCTGTCTGTAGGTGGCGCCTGCATCCTTTTGTAATAATCTGTATGCCTCCTTCAAACGTGCAACCATAACTGTATTGCAAAGAGCATGTGTGTCACAATACACTTTTTATTTAACAGTATCTTTCAGCTCAGTGTTTAAACTGCAGTTCATATCCCCACCCGAAATTATCTGCCTGGTAGAGAACACATAGGGCTTGACTAAATTAAACTTTAAGGCCTGGATATTCAAACTGCGCTCAAAACTGGCGCAACAGCAGGAGCAAGCACAAACCAGTTGCGCAAATGCGCAACAGGTGCGATATTCAAACATGGAGCAGAGCACATTGCGCAAGCAACCAACGTCTGAATATCGCACATACTGCGCCATCGCGCAACCAGGAAGGAGAAGCTGAGCCAAAATGTTGCGCTTATGGCGCAAACTAGGGAAGCTCAGTTGAGCAGTCCAGAGCTGCCATAGTGCAAGCACAGCCCCCCCAGGGCAATGGAACTGCACATCCAGGGAGGCAGGCTGGGGCCCACCGCCAGCCATGCCACACATGGGCACAGGAACACACTGCAGAACCCACACCACACCGGCACACCCCAAGCACAGCAGCACTGGGAGTGGGACGGATGATCCACGTGCCCATGGGGACAAGCCAACAAAGCATAGCAGAGCCCTGACACCCCAGCACAACCACTGGCAGGCGGAGAGGGCCACACACAGGGGGTTGACAACCACAGTGCACATCAGCCCCCCGTATGCACAGCACACCCTGCACTGTGACCCCAAGACACCACCCATGTGAGTGCCTGGCACTGCAGGAAACCATGCAGTCCCCCAGTACTCATCAGCCCCATGCAACACAGAAGCCTACAAGCCAGACACACCCTGTGCCCCAGCACTGGGTGGCAGCAGATGGCAAGACCAACTGAAAGTCACTGCCATGCTGGAGATACCTCCCCATGCACACACACACACATACCCAGGACCATACCAGCCCAGATGGCATGTACACACCTGCAACTGAGCACCCATAGCCAGCTGCAAATCAGAGACTGACACAGTATTCATATATCAAAATAGAAATGTATATTAAACATATTTCAACAAGAACAATAAAACTATTTACAAGGGGGCGGGTACAAGGAAGGGTGTTCAAGAGGGAGGATTAAAAACTTGGAGAGGAAGGCAGGGTGGTAGGGATGGGAGAAGTGGGAAGGGTAATGTGGGCTATGGCCCAGCAGCTCCTGGTCCCTCCTGCTGGCGCCCATTCCATCCCGCCCTGATGGCGCCCATGCCTCGGATGGCTTGCAGGATCCTGTGGTTTGCAATGCTGACCTCTGTGAGGCGACGGACATCCTGTTGCATCCTTCATAGAACCTCGAGGCCTAGGAAAATGGGAACACAGTCAATGGCTGTGACTGACCACAACCCTGAACACCACCCAACCTGCAAGCCATATAGCCCAATGTCCGCACCTGTGATGGCATGCACCCCACCCACAGTGAACATGCACATGGCCATCACAAACAGGCGGCACCAGGTATCGCACCACCGCCCACACACACTGCCCACGTCAATCACAGTACAAACTAGGCTGGCAAGTGATGGCAACGTGGTGCGATGCCAGTTACACAGCTATGTGCCCAGTGCATGCCTGGACCACCAGTGACGCATACACAGACGTGCTGTGATACTGCACTGTGATGCATGTCACCTGTGTCGTGCCTACATACATGGATACATAGACAGTGTCGGTAGATAAGGGCCTATGGGCCACCCAGTCTGGCCATTTGACCTTGTAAGTTCACTCTGTTGTCCTATAAGTCTGTTGCACCTTACCCCTGACCTCCAGAATTCCTGTATGGCTATCCCATGCATTCTAAATCCGTGACCAAGTCAGCCCCCACCACTTCCTCTGGCAGGGTGTTCCACTTGTCCACCACCCGTTCTGTGAAGAAATTCTTTCTCATGTTTCCTCTGAATCATCCCCTCCAACTTCATCCCATGCCCTCTAGTCCTGGAACATCTTCTACGCTTAAAATAGTGTTTTCCTGCACTCTGTTCCCCTGTAAGATACTTGTATGTCCCCATCATATCCCCTCTCCTCCCTCCTCCAGGGAGTACATGTTCAGTTCCTTCACCCTGTCTTCATAGGACTTGTGATGCAATCCATGCACCATCCGTGTTGCCCTCCTCTGAACCCTCTCTACCCAGTCCATGTCCATACGTAGGTATGGTCTCCAGAACTGTACATTGTACTCCAGTGTGGGGCCTCACTAGTGTCTTGTATAGTGGAATTATGACCTCCCCTTTGGTTGTGTTGTGCATGGCTGGTGGTCTTGCCCCCCCCAGCATGCAATAGCATCCATGAAGTAATGATACTCCCACTTCTCCAGCAGCTGGGTCTGCCGCTGCGCTGCTGCTGCTGCTGCTGCCGCGGTTGGGCACAACACCCTGGCACCGGGCCCTGGCATGGCCCACCTCACCTCGCCTGGCCCTCAAATTCGGCCTGTGGGAGACATATGTTGAGACAAACATCAGTGTGACTCAAAGCAGAGTGCCCCTGCCCCAGTGAGAGTGCCTGCCCACAGCCATAACCATCCATCGCACAGCTGCACACCTGACACAGCCAACCGTGTCCGAGCCGGCACCTATGCCAGCCACCCACACACACATCCCTACAGAGAATATAGGTGCATAGATGGTACACTCACCTGGCCTAGGCACCACGCCCCGCCTGGCATGTGAACGCAGCCGCATCAAGAGTTCCGGCTCCCTCCGGCGGAGGTCACTGTACCGGTGCCGGCACTGCTCAGCAGACCAGCCCCGGCCAGTGACCTCCACCAGGTCAGTGGCCACTTGCCACATGTGGGTCTGGCATGGTGAGGGGCCTCACCATACAGTGCCTCACAGTGGGGCTCCACCAGGCCACCAGGTTGGCCACTTCAAGCTGGCTCCAGGACACCGCCTCCTCCTAGCCATGGCACCAACTTTACAGCAGGCAATATGGCCCTGCTGCGCCCGTGACCCGCGTGGAGTTGTTGCTATAGACCACCACAGCAGGCTCAATGGCTGTTCGAACAGCGCTGTCACTTGTATGGCGCTGTCACCAGACAGCGCCGTAGAAGACGTACACATGGCATGCGAACAGCACCAGGGCAGAGGGCATACACAGGTCACGGCAATGACGCGCTACACAGCGCCATCGACGACAGGGCATCCTGCGCGACTGCAAGCTGAGCACCAGTGCCAGAGTGGACTATCGCGCAGTAGTGCCACAGCGCCATATAGTGCCCAGTGCTGTAGCGCCACTGGCACAATGGTGGCCATGGCCTGAATCGCCTATCGCACCTCAGCAGGTCTGCAGGCGGATAGACGCATGCGTAAGCTGTCTGGGCATGCGCATGCGTGTAGCACGCAGCCGTCAAACCTCCGCGCCATTGGCTCAGCCGGACCTTCCAGACAGCAAAGCGTTAAATACGCCGATATTCAGCCGACATATGCAAATCATTCGATCAGCCATTCAAAGGCGAGTGGCGCAATTAGCATGTCATTAAAGTTGCGCCACACCTCATTTGCATGTGTTGCGCTATAAAATGCGACAGTGGGTTGTGCTGGCCAGATTTGGTTACTGCAGGTGAGAGGTGAGTTATGCTGTGTGATGCTCAGGACAATGGTCATGGGCAGGGGTGCCGGAGGATGATAAAGGCTGAGGGGGCTGAGCATGAAAAGGGCACTTAGAAAGGGTCAAGGCACCCTTTCTATCAGTATCTGCCATGCGGAGAGGAAACGGGGGGTCATAGCTATGCTCATGGGGAAATGCTGTCGACTGCACAGTGACAGGTGTCCACTTCCACCCATACAGATCACCATGACTGACCAGAGCCAAGCTTGAGGGTGTGGACGGTGGTGTAGGAGGAGGCTGAACTTCACCGCGGGAGAGCGGAGGCCTCCTCCAGGCCTACCTGGAGGATGAGCCACTATTGAGTGGATGGAGGCACCCTCAGAGGCGTGCAGCTGCATGGGAGGGGTAGCTGGGCCGTCAACCTGCACGGAAGCCACCAGGCGCTCCATGCAGGAATGCAGGAAGAAGATGGGGACTGACGCAGGAGGCTGAAGGAGAAGGTGGCAGCCTTCAGGGCGGCACGCGGCTGGCACTGGCGGGGCCCACCAGTGGTGTTGCAGCTGACCCCACAGAGGAGACACTGGTCGCGCCATGCAGCCGAAAGTGCCGCTATGGCGTACGCATGCGGAGGATTCCAGACAGGTGGAAGCCCATCACTGCCGTATGACATGGTGGTGTTGTTGGGGGCTGTTGTTCATGCACTCACATGTACTCTCTTTCTGTTACAGATCCTGTTCGCTGCAGGAGACGGTGGTGGTGTTGGGTCCAGACAGTGAGGCAGACCTGCTGGACGTGGAGGAGGGACCATCCACCTCTGCCACCAGCCTGCAGGCACTGCAGCAGCATGCAGGCTGGGCCAACACCGTGTCAGTATAGGGTGCAGGGGTGCACAGCCTGTGTCACAGCAGTCTGGCATGCAGGTATGCCAGCATGCTGTGCCTATGGCAGTGGACGCACCTGCACCATTGATGATAGCAGGCCTGCAATGGCAGTGATAGGTGTGTGTCCCATGACGGACACATGGCAGGCCAGCACGTGCCCTGGGCCTTCCTGGTTCACACCTGTGTACCAGCATGTTGGCACAGTCCCAGGCTTGTGCCTGTCAGCACCGTGGGCAGCACCGTGGCTGTGCAAGTGTCTGGCACTGTTGTCAGCATGGAGGTGGAAACAGGTGGACCTGGGGCTCAGCAGTTGGAGGGGCGCAGCAGCAGTCGACACCAGGTCCAGGGGTACAGTGTCAAGCAGTGGCACATGTCCACCGCCCTTTGATCCGCCCATACCTGGTCCTGGCGAACAGTGCCCACCCTCAAGGGGTGCTGTGTACCAGGACCGTCCACACCCTGGGGTCCATGATGCCATTGGGGCACAGTACCCATTGGACGCGCACACCCGCCTGCTGCAGGAGTCGGTACAGCTGCAGGGGCGGGTTGCAAGGTCTGTGGAGGCACTGTCTGTGTCCGTGGAGTAGCATAGCAGGGAGTGTGCTCGGGACCGAGCCGAGCTGGTCCTTATGCGGACGGATGTGACTGCTGCCATTGACAGGCTGACCCAGGCAGTGGTCTCTGTCGCGGATGCATTGGCCACACTGTCAGGTGCCCCTGTACCACACACCCCACACAGTGCGCTCTCCACTCCCCATTCCCGGCGTCGTGTGACACCAGGCCTGTCGATGCCGGGTTCTGCTGTGGGCATCCCGATCACCCCTGGTGCAAGTTTGTTTGGCAGGATGCAGACCCCTGTGCGGGCAAGGTCGCGTTCGCACAGTGGGACCCCTGGTGGTGCACCAGCGCCACCCAATGTGGCCCCTGCTCAGCCTGCCAGTGCTGCTGGGCCACGGCGGGGCCGCCCATGCATCCGTGGTGGCCGTGGGACAGTGCTACCTGACTGAGCTGTCTCCCAGTGCAGGCCCTGTCTGGTGCTGCCCTGTGTGCAATGTGTGTCATGGTGGGCAGTGCACTGCTGGGTGCTCTGCTCACCAAGCTGACACACGGACCACCTGCACCTCTCCCAACTGCTGTCCACAGGTGCGTGTGCATGATGATGCCTGCATTGCACTGTACACCAAAGGTGCAGGGTGCCCAGGTCCTGACACACGTGGACAGTCCAGGTGGTGGGTGGTTGGTGGTGCTGTGTGTTGGCAATGTCATTTCCTGCAGTGCTGTGCTGCTGCCCATGTATGCTGCCTGGTGTGTGTGTCCATATGAGTGCTCACCCCTCTCTGATGGTGTGTTGGTATGCCTGGAACCTTCAACTTCCTGACCTTCATGCACGGTGTGTTCCCCTGTGTGCCTGTGGTTTGCGCATGGACAGTGTTGCCTGCACATGTCCCCTTGCCTTACCTGTGTTGGGCGTAGTGCTCTTCTGCAATGGTGTCCTGGTGCAGCTGGGCCTGCCGGGTTAGTCGGGGGTCCGTCCGTCCTAGGGGAGGCTGCTCATCACCCACATCACCGGCGCCACTGGCGTCCCCATCGCTGTCCCCCTCTTGGACCTGTACGGCTATTCCATGGTCTTTGGCCATGTTGTGCAGGATGCAACAGGCCAGGAATATCCCACAGGCCTTTTGGGGCTGCTACAGGAGCTCCGCGGGTGTCCAGGCATCGGAAGCGTGCCTTGAGCATCCCAAACACCCGCTCTATGATGTTACGTGTTGCGGCATGTGCCTCATTGAAACATAGCTGCGCTGGGGTCGCGGGGCGCCGGTACGGTGTGAGCAGCCAGGGACGGAGTGGGTATCCGCAGTCACCTGTGTGGAGATAGTGGAGATCAGTGTCATGTCAGGTCCATATTGCCCATATCCTTGTGTGCCACTACCATGGCACCTGTGTCATTCCCACCCTTGCCCAGAGTTTGCATTCCATACATGTGTACTCACCCACTAGATGACCCGTGGGGATGTTCCCACTCTCGAATCGATGGCACAGTGCAGACTGAGTGCACATGAAGGCATCATGTGCTCCGCCAGGTGTGGCACAGACATTGATAATGCGCCAGTGGCATCACACACCACCTGGCAGTTGACACTGGAAAGCCCTTTCGGTTCGATAAGCCTGGCCGTCGGGCCAGGTGGCGTCTGAATGGCCACATGGGTGCAGTCTATGGCCCCTAGCACGCCAGGCATACGTGCTACCCTGTGGAACTCCTGCATGTTTGCTGTACGCTCTGCCGTGGTGCTGGGGAAATGGATGTACTGAGCATGAGGCAGCAGTGCGCTGAGGAATTGGGTGAGGATGCGTGATGTGGTCGACTGTGTGATGCCTGTGGTGTCCCCTGTCGGCCTGGAAGGTGCCCGTAGAGCAGGCACATGCAGGCTGTCACCTGGTCTCCACGGACAGAGCATGACCTGCTGTGAGGTGCCTGCATCACATCACTGCACAGCTCGCAGAGCCGCCTCAGTATTGCCCTGTTCAGGCGGTACTGGGCCACAATCTCGATGTCTGTGTACAGCTCAAAGCTGATGCGGGCACGATACCACCTGTCGGGGGCATACCGCCGACGGGCCCCTCCGCGGCCACGTCCCCCTGCAGCATGGTGTCTCACCCCCCTCATTACAGCTTCCATGTGGAAGTTGACACTGTCCATCTCCCTGGCTTCTGCCCCCCCGGCTGCTGTTCCTGTGTTACCCCCGCTGCCCCCACTGCTGCTTCCACTGCACCGGCACCCCACTGGCCTCTCTGTCCTCCTGGACCCACTGTCCTCTCTGCCCTTCCAGCTCCTGTCTCTCTCTCTCTCTGTCTCTCTCCCCAGTTGCGGCCTGCTAGGGTTCTTGCGCCGCTTCTTGAGCCTTTTTATTTTGGCTCAAATCCGACTTCTTGTAACTTCCGGTTGAGCCACCGTTGCGCATTAAGTAAGTGTTCGATATCGCATTGCACACTTTATGCATGGACCTGCCCTTCAAGTTATGCATGCCTTCATTTCCCATTGTGCTGTTGCTCAGCATGTTTTTGGTGACGCAACTGGCCCCTTCTGAATATCGCAGAATGGCGCATTTTTGGAGTTGCGCACGCGCAACCCTGTTGCGCATGGCGCAACCCTTTTGAATATCCAGGCCTAATTGTTTAATGTTCATTTAAATTTGTTGTTCATCCCACTCCCCTTTTCCCCAGGATGTGCCGTGAGACGAGCATTAAGTTGCTCTGTGTACCTTTCCTGGTGAAACATTTCAATAAATAAATTAAAAAAAAAAAATCAATCCTTGAAGTTTTACTTTGGGGCGCATAGGTGTTTATCAATCGAAGTGGAAAGCCTTTATAGATGTAATCCAACAAAAGAGTCCTTCTTGATAAAATATCTACCAATCTTTGGACTTGTAGGTGTGGGTAAAAAAATAAAATGCCTAGCCCGTCTGTGGTCTCTGAGCCAAATGACCAGAAGGAAGGTCCCTGCATCCAGCCTCTTTTGGTTTGTGCAATGTCCTGAAGGGAACTGAACCTGGTCTCTTGCAAGAAAATTATATCTGCCCTCAATTCCCTGCAGTAGTTTAAGCATGCCAGTCTTTTCTTATAATTCTTTAGGCTACAGGTATTTAAGGAGGCTACATGCAGGGGAAGACATTGAAAAAGATTTTAATGTTTATCCTTATCCTTTTTCCTTTTTCGTCCCTTCTTTTTCTTTGTTTCCATTGACTCTGCTCCAGGTTCCTCATCACATTCCATTTCTAAAACTAACCCTAACCTGGACGACACATCTGATTCTGAACCCCCATCACCATCTTGTAAAACATGAAAAGAGTTGTGTAAAGAAATCAGAGTAGAGGGCCCTTTTTGTTTGCTGGCTGACCTAAGGCATGGGGTCAAAATGTCGCATGGCACAATGCTGTGCGATTTAATCATGTTGCGTGATTTCTTTAGGTCTTTTGTTCTGTGGGGGGCTGTGCCCCCCCGGACCCCCCCACTTAGGATTCTAACTCTGGGGAGGGGTCCAACACGGAGAGCGCACAGGACCAGGGTTCGCGCATAATGCTGTACACTATTAAGCATACAACTTTATGACCCAGTACGCTGACCTAGTCACCCATTTTGGAGGAGGAACTTGAAAATATGTTGGGGGGGGGGGCATGACACTTAATCTCTGTCCTGCTAGTGAAGTACTGGAGGTTCCACCTGAGTTTCGCCCTGTGTATCCTGACTAGTGGTGGTAGTAGCTGTGTCAGCATTTTGGGGCAGCAGTGAGGGTTATGGCCCTGTGCCCGGAGTTTCCCTGTTAACATCATGCAGAGGTCTGCACCACTCCCAGGCCAGATTGACTAGGTTTTCCTGATCTAGACCTCCTTGTCTGTTTTGGCCTGCCCATGGGCACTGGTGGTAAGCATGCCCTTGTTCATCACAGAACTTACATTTAAACACATTTCTACAATTTGCACTATTGTGATCAAAATTCCCACACAAAGCTTATTTAAACTTATCGCAGACACTGCTCAGATGCGTCCGGCTGCCACATTTATATCAGGCCTTTGGCTGGCCAGGATAGAAGCACACACCCCTATCTTTACCTAGGAAAAAGCTGTTAGGGATGTGTGCTGCTTCGTTATCATGATAATCAATTTTACTTTAAATCGCCAGCTTCCTATCCGGATGCCCTCAGAATCAATAATTGCTTTAGGAGGGCCCAATGCATATAGGATAAAATATGGGTCTGGGTGTGTAATGAGAATTTACACACACTATAGGGGTTTGATGCTACATAAACCTTGAGGCTTAAGCTCGAGGGGCTTGTGAAGCATCAACCCAGAGGGTGTGTGTGTAAATCGCTTACACACACCCAGACCCATATTTTATTTTATATAATTGTTGGCTTTCTTTTTGCCTCAGCAATTATATAAAATAAAAAGGCTGTTGATGCACTGCCGCCGCAGTCTGATTCCGGCCGGCTTTTCTTATTTAAAACATTTTTTTTTCGACAGTATTGTAAGGGAGGGTCGATCCTGTAGCAATGTGGTACAATTAATTTAAATTTTATTTTACTTACTGCCGAGTGTCCGTGGTAGTTTCTTTTCAGGTTGGGTTTGCGGTTCGGGAAGTAAAAAGCAAGCAGAGTTTGAGCAGGCGCATGAGCAGAGAGGGGGAAACTGTGCGCCTGTTTGCCGTTATAAACGCTCCTTTATAACGGCAAATTACGCCATGGTTTCCTTATGGAAAAAAGAGGAAGCCATTAATTATTCTGCATTTATATTCAAGCCAAAACTATACATCTCCCACATTAACTCCTTCATTACGGAACATGATATTTACAGTTTTAAATAGAGGCTTAGTAATTGGAATTGCCCAAAAAAGGGTCCATAAGGGCTGAGTTTTACAAGACTCATATTTTCTCCAGAATTTGTCCAAACCCTCAAAAGTTTTAAAACTAATGTCAAATGTGTCCTCTCCTCTGATGTTAATATGGGCATAAATGTCTGAGGCCTGGAAGATCATGGACTCTTTCAGAAGCTTACGTGCCACATATGCCCGGTCTGGGTGGTCCTCTAAACCTCCCCTGTGTCTAAGACATACTGCATTATGTCGGGGTGCTTGATGCAGTCTGTTGTTTCTGAACAAGTCAGAGAAAGTGGGCCCAGTTCTTCTCCTGTTTTGTTGAGGAAAAGGAGTGGTGGTGGTGGGGGGGGGATGTGGAGAGTCAAAGGATATTCCAGCCCCTTGATTTATGGGACTGTCATTCAGTAAAGTTTCATCAACAAGCAGACCAACCTGTTCCATGGTAGAGCTCCCTTCTGCACTTTTTCTCAAGTGTGGCTCCATGGGGCCCCCTGGGTTCCCGAAGGAGTCGGTGAAAAATCAATCCATTCGGGGTCTCGTATCCATGTACCATCAGCCTGTTGCAAACAGCCTGCTTGTTTTAGTGCCATTCTTTAGACCAGTTGGTGTCAGCTGGGGCAAGAGCTTGAGCCAGCAATTCCAATCTCTTCCGCATTCTTCCGTCTTCCACGTCATTGCCCTGGCCTTGTATGGCAGGCTCTGCCTCCTCATGCAGCTGATGCCCAGCTGATCCACCTTTCCCCACTGTCAAAAGATCAGAGGTACTCACTCTGGAATCCTTTGTTGGAACTCCAGCAGTGCAATCATCAGTATCCATTGCTGTTGCCGAAGTCTTTCCTTTAATCCCCTCCGAAGTGGCCGGAAACATTGTAGCCACGTTAGTGGTTTCACCAAGTGCCTTTTGCCCCACTGCATTAACAGTGTCACACAAATCATTCAGTAAACCATTCTCTGGGATCAAAGTTGTCACCACAGCCTGGATTGGGGATTGAACCTCAGGCTGTTGGAGATGCACATCCTCCTCGGCGTCCAGCCTGACTCCATTTGTCATTCCGTGGAATAGAACAACAAATCCCCCTACCAGAGAGTAAGGGAATTTCCCCAGTGTTCTGACTAACATTTTGCTTCCCATAAAAACAGATAATATGAAATTGCCCATGGCTGTGTGAGTTTTTTTTTGTTCCATACACACTTTATGCTCCTTAGAGCCCTGGCAGGAGGCTTCGGTCCTCCTGATAGAGGGATTCTCTCTTCAGACCCACCCGCTCCTGCACTCACTGACACTGGCAGTTCCCCCGTGGATTGCCCCCTGTGGTGGGGCCAGGAAGGAGGTGGCACGCTACATCTCCCCACCCCTGGAGATCCAATCCAGAAGCCGGTGCCAGCCCTCAGGAGCAGTGGCCATCATTGAATACTGCAAGGCTCCCTTTTCCTCCTCTTTTTCTCCTGTGTCCCCTCTCCACTGACATCAGCACGTCAGAGGTGCCTCCCAACCCATACTTCCTTCTGGCCACCACCAGAGGGCACTCAGTGAGCGAGATGACAAGTCTCCCTCCCCCTGAGAGAGGAGAGCAGTCCTCCAGACTCTCGATCCCCTCCCTTTCCCTGCTGACCCCTGGCAGCTTGTGCTCATTCCCGAACCCGGGTCAACAGCATGGCGTGAGGTGTAGCAACCAGCACTTCAGCCTCCAGCACCATCGGGCTGGCTATGCTCTGTGTGTGTGTGTGTGTGGGGGGGTTGATGTGGAAAATGGCTGCCACTACACAGGAACACTCATTTCACTACCAGTCTCTCATTGCTTGCACTTTGGGATACAGTGTGTATGAAAAGTGCTATAGAAATGCTGATTCTACATCTGCTTCTTCTCTGATAGAGCCAACGTTAATGTGTCTTGTTTTTTTCTTGCTACTACCACCAGTGCCACTGTGACCTCATCCTTAATAACCACCCCTGCTCTGATTCCCAGTCACATTGTCACTTTCACCAGATTCATGCGTAACCCCCAGGCCACTTTTTAACTAGTGAGCACTCCCCCATTAAAATCTGGAAAACACTGGTTCCCACATACTGGCATACCATCTTACTTTACAAAAGATTTGTTACCACCCTTGGTGTTAGGATGTATACCTGGCTCATTTTCTAGAGGAACAGAGGGGTGGGGGTACAGAAACAAAACCACATGGACCTTGTGTAAGCAACATAGCCCGGGTCCTGGGTGGGGGCTGCTAGGCATATGCTAGATCTGACCTGCTGAGGGTACCCCTGTAAATCTACACAACCAGAAGCAATAATTGGAATGTCCGTAACAGTAACTGGGATTGTGCAGTATGGCTTTATTCAACAGATGGAAAGTTAAAGCAGAAGTGGACCCCCAAGGGTCAGCCTAGGCTGGACAGGTACATTTCATGAACTCTCGTTGCATGCAGTACAGTCCATGAACACACAACAAAACAATCTTCTTACCAAATTCCCAAATGGTGCATCTAATGGAACCTGGCCACACATATGAACACTTTCCTCCTACAAGTGTCATTTAGTGAATCTAAGCCACGCACTCAGAAGTCTTCTTTGATCGTAGGTGCAAATAACTGAAACTCAGTCACACACCTTAACCTGCAGCTTGGCCCTTGCTCAGATATAACTGATGACCTTTATGGACCAGGAAGCCCTGTCTTGTAAGCACTTAGATGGCGTTCCTTCCACTCTTGGCCCCGACCGACAGTCTCTGCCATTCTTCAGGGTTACACCATTGAAACCCCCGTTCCCACTGAAATGCTAGAGGTCCCACACTTTAACTTCATCACACACTGGGATGACCAAAGAACAAAACTGCACTCACTTGGGTGAACAGTTTAACAGAGCTTCACCCTCTTGGGTGAACTAGGGTCACTGACGGGTGCGATCCAGCCTTATCTATGGGCACACACATCCCAGACTAATGATTCCCCTAAATTATGTGGTGATCTGGGGGGAGGGGGGAATTCACAAAACAATCCGAAGGTGCAAAAACCTTTCCTAAGTCCCCAAAAGTTCCATAGCTGTGGAAAAAATTGGGAATTTGCTCTGAGTGCTATACACAAAACATCTGCAGCTGCAGAAAAAAATACACTGACGACTGTGGAAAAAAGTGCAGCTATGGAAGTTCCTGAGGGAAAAAAAACATTGAAAAGTATGGCATATCAACTTAGAGGCTATTCACAGCCAGTGTTTTTCAGCAGTTGGGGAAAAAATATTGCACACATGCTGCACCACCACAAAGAGTGAGGCATAATTCTTCCTGAGCAAAGTGCAGTGTACCAACAATTGAGATACAATTATAGTGGAGGTGCAGGCACAAGTAATAGCAAACCTATAGTAGTGTCAATTGTTACAACAAATACAGCACATATTGTCATTGAAATACAACAAACTACAACCACTAGACCCAGTTGAAGGACTGGCTGCTGGTCTCTCTGTGAGTACTTACTGCTACATCTATGGCAAGACCGTCAAAGTCTGCTGCTCCTGTTAACATGGATCATCTGTTGTCGTGCTGCTGAGCTTTCTCCTCAGCTAAGGAAAGAATGTTAGAGAGATTTCAACACTTGTGGACTTCCGTAACTTGCCTGTTTTATGGATTTCCGCAACTGCGGAAATTTTCTTTATGAATATGGTGTAACTAGATTTTCACAGTGCTATAAGCCATTTTTCCCACCTACGGAAATGTTGGCTCTCTTTGTGAATCTAGTCCTTAGTCTCCTAGAACAGTACTCACTAAGGTTGTTCCATCCACTGGGCATGGAACAAAAAGAAAAAGGCACTCTCCTGGGTAGCTGATCAAATAGTCTCTCTCAGTTCCTATCCAAGGCAGCTGAAACATGCACCGAACCTTCAGGGGATTGCCCCTTGAGTCCATTGAGAACAAGCAGTTCCTTCCACTTCACTGGAACTCGAAATCAGAAAATCCTGCTGTAGCACTGGTCTCCACCACTTCACTGGAAGCTGGAAATAACACTCTGCTAGGTTGAGAAATCCTGGGCCCTCACCTCAGGGCCCACTGCTAATCCATCTGCCACTCTCACCTCCTCACTCAAGCCCTAACTGAAACAGACTGAGCATTCTAAGCTCCCCAGAGCAGCTGTCCACACAGTGTGGCTTATGCTGCTGTGAGAGTTCCGAATGACCTAATCATTCTTTCCTCAGGCTAGCTGAGTAAACAATCATTATGTAAGGAGCCCCTAATGAGCTCTCTACCAGCTGCCTGCTACCTTCCTAACAATAATAGTGATAGGATTCTAGTAACCCAGGGCACTGGGTGGCTACACATGTTCCACATTTTCAACTGATTCCTAATCATGTTCCACCCACTACTGACCTGTGTTGGTTTTAAACCAGTGGCCTAGAGATGAAAGGCTCCTTAAACTGATTCCAATCCACTGAGCCATCCCCAGTTCCCACATCATGTTCCACATTTTCACTAGATTCAAGTTCTGCATTTTCACCAGATTTCTGGTCATGTTCCACATTTCCATCAGATTCATGTTCCACATTTTCACCAGATTCCCTGTCACATTCCACATTTTCACCAGATGCAGAGTTTAGATTGGGTAGAAAATCACAGGAACTCAGTTATGCCTCCTCTGACACCCTTCTTCATAGAATACTATGGAGAGTTCCACCCCCTAGGGAATACAGTTCCATCTCCTACTAATGTAGAGATTACAACTCCGCCCCCTAAACAATTCCAATTTGACCGCTGACCAGATCTCATCACATCCAAATTTTTATGGAATGTGGTGCCAAAATGGAAATTGCTACACTACTCTTAGGGACTATGGGGGGTGGTCCCATTGCACCTCAGACATCTGGAGCATTGAAAACTCCATGCATACATATCTCTCCTTGACTATCTCTGTAAAAGCCTAGGTCTCCTGTTGCCAGTTCCTCCTTCTCTCCCTGTGTGACTGGTGCTCCCTTCATCCATCCACAACCTGACACTCTTTTCCTGTGGAAAATATCTGCTATAAAGCCCACAAAAAATGACATTCCCCAAATCATTTTGTTTTATGTAAAGATCCACATAGCCCCAATGTCTAGTTGACAGGGTTTGTTTAGGGGACTGTTTTCACTGTTTTCATCATTCTGCCATCCTTTCCTGGCTTGTAATTACAGATCCAGAAGCAAATGGTTTGATACCTTTTATTGGACCAACATAGATGTTACAATAAAAGAACAAAGTGCTCTAGCTTTTGGACCAACCAAGTCCTTCTTCAGAAACTTTATGACAGTTATTTAGAAAATCCCATACTATTAACACCCAGATAATGCATAAAAAACAGAAATAGCTGACCCAGTGGCACAGAGGGTTGAGATGCTAGCACCTTTCCTCGAACCATGCTGGTGACCCAGATTTGGGAACAGAATCGGGATGCCGGGGGTTGGCAGGGGCAGGAGAGGATAAAGCATCTGTAGGACAGATCTCCTCTTCTGGGATGGGTAGTGGGATGGCACCGTGCTGCAGCGGCCTCTGGTGGAGACCAGAAACACTGCAAAACACATGCAGGAGGGAACAACACTAGAAAAGCAGAACTACTGCTCCACATTCAGCCAGATGATGGCTGCCCGGCTGTCTGATGCCATCCATATCCTACTGAGTCCTCTGCCTCAGCAGCACCCCAGGGCCAAGTGTTGCACTGGTCTGCCCCCCTTGGCTGATGCTTTCTCCCTTGGAGGAGAGGGACCCATCTGGCAAAGGGTTATGACGGGTTACCCTGGGGATGGCTGTCATCTGAGAATGGAGGCTTGGAGGGCAGATGGATCGGAGAAGCCTTGGCAAGCCTGAAGGAGTGGCTGATGTGGAGCACATAGGGGGATAAAGAAATAACACACAAAAAAAATCCAGAAATAATTCTCATTGGTTTAACATACTCATTCAAAACATAACAGGAGATTATGCCAGAGAAGCTAATTAGCACCAGTATGCCAATAGCTGAAAAGCCATTGAAGGTAAAAGGCTATCAGAAGATAACAACAAGCAGAGAGTTCTCCTCACATAAATTTTAAAATGTCTCAGTAAGTTTCAAGAAAACAGTGATTTTAGCATGTATTATTATCCACAGGTTTGCCTTTCATTGTCTGTGTTCTTTAACACACAAGGACACTTGCAATTACAGTTACAAGCTACTCATCTTACGTGTAATTAGGGAGAATAGTATCGTAAGATTTTGTTTTCATTAGATTATTTTCTTGAAACTTACTGAGACATTTTAAAATTAAAAATTAAATGGGAGGGAGTATAGAATAGTGGTTTAAGGCTCTGAGCTGCAAATCTGGTGACATCCAGCAGACCAGACCTGGGTTTGAATCCCACAGCTTCCACTTGCATACTGTGTGACCCTGAGCAAGTCACTTAACTTCCCTGTGCTCTAAGGCTGCACCTGTAAAAAAGCTTTCAGCTTAGTGTGCTACTCTTGGTTAAACAACTAAAAAAAAACAAAAACATGCTGCCCACTAGGGATATACCCTGCAATCAGATACTGATGTACTCTTAAATCAGACAAGTATATACTCTGCCCTGTAATCAGACATTGAATTGGATGTACCCTGTTCCTGCTGTATGAGCCATTATTGAGACAGCAAGAGTTTTTTTCTCAATCAGGCCTGACCACCAACACGGTGACCAACACCACTCCTGAACCTGGCCCATCGGGGCAGATGGCTACATAACCAAAACATTTTGACGGCACCGTGTTGGTTTCCTAGTGGGTTGGGGACCCTGAAAGAGGACCAACATGGCACTTTTGTCAGCGTGGCTCAGTTAGTAGCACATCCACCTCTGGACCAGAAGGTCGTGGGTTCTCGTCCCACACCGGGATTGAACATGCACCTAAAAATTGCTGGCATCCGAGTGCAGTATTAGGGGGGTGCTGTACTGCTGGGGTGTGCCGTCCTTCGGATGAGATGTTAAACCGAGGTCCCTTCTACCCATCCTGGTGTTGTCTCTGATGGGTGTCCAGGTGGAAGTAAAGAACCCAGGGCACTCTTTGCAAAGAGTAGGGAACATTCCCGGTGTCCTGGCCAACATTCCCCTTCCCATAAACCAGTTCATGCAATTATCCAGGCTGTGTGTGGGTGATGATGTGCAATATGGCCGCCACCACACATTCAGTCACTTCACTACCAGTCTAGCATTGCTTGTAAAGCGCTTTGGATGTATGAAAAGCGCTATATAAATACTGATTCTTCTTCTTCTTATCAAAATATTCTGTGAGGCCTTGCCTTTGTGCACTCCTTCAATATGAAATGAAAGGATATAAAAAGAGCCATAAAAGCAGGCAGCTTTTTGAGGTGCCATCAGCATAGCTGATAGCACCTATTATGTTCATACATACTATTTTTTGCATTTAGTCAAGTTTATGGTTACATTCATTGTGAGTGACTCAGCTGCATGAAGTCATTGATGATGTCACTGATAGGGTTTTTAGGTTTAGGCATAGAGTTTCAGGCCTACATAAATCTGGGTTTGATCCTCTGTATTGCACATTATCCTTTCCCATTACAGCTCTTGGGGTAAGAGAGAAAGTGTTACATGTCATTACTGATTTAGTGAAGTGTTTCAGCAGTGCTAAACAACAGACTTTCAGATAATTGATCCTAGTTGTGCAGTACATTGTAGTCAGCTAAATTAGTCCTGGCTGAGGCTTATCTAGGTTTGAACATAATTCGAGTCACCTGTTTTACAGGTTGTGACATAATCTCTCCACTACAGGAACTGCTTCTCACTTGCCTGTACCTTAGTGGCACACTGAATGTGTGTTTCTTTAACAGGTAGAGGATCAGTGGTTCAAATCCTTGCAAGGAATCAAATGCAAACATTTTTTTTGGTAAGAGGGAAACTCACTTGAGTGGCAATTCACGGTGGGGTGGAGTTGGAATAATAAATTATATAAGATGTAAATTTAGCTAAGAACAACAATTTGTAAAAGGTAAATTGCCTGCTGGGATTAGATCCCCAGTTGCCTGTTTTGCAGGTTGTGACATAATCTGTACACCATGGGGAATGCAACTCCCTTAGCTGCAGATCAGTGGCACACTGAATGTGTGTTCATGTAGCAGGCAAAGGATCAGTGGTTTAAATTCAGGCTGACATAATTTGAATCCTGGAAGGGCCTTAAACATATTTTCAACTTTTTTGTAAGATGGAAACTCAATTGAGTAGCAATTCATGGTGGTGTGGAGGGGAAGAGTAAATTACATGACAAGTAAATTTAGCTATGAATAAAAATCTGTGACGGTAAATCACCTGCTGTGATTAGATCTCCAGTCACCTGTTTTATAGGTGTGACATAACCTCTACATCATAGGAACCGCAACTCACTAACCTGCAGTTCATTGATGCACTGAATGTGTGTTTGCTTAGCAAGCAAACGATCAGTGTCTCATATTTGAGCAAGGACTTAAGCATTTGTTTTTCAAATTTTGTTTTGTAAAATGGAAACTCATGTGAGTGGTGACTCATGGTGGTTTGGAGTTAGAATAGTGAATTATATAAGTATATTCAGCTAAGAACAACAAGTTGTGAAGATAATTTGCCTGTTGGGATTCTATCCCCAGTAGCTTGTTTTGCAGGTTTTTACATAATAGCTACATCATAGGAACTGCAACTCCCTTACCAGCAGCTAAGTGGCACACTGAATATTTGTTTGCTTAGTAGGCAAGGGATTGGTGGTTCAAATTCTGTGTGGAACAGAAATGTTTTGTTTTTTAAGATGGAAACTCAGTTGAGTGGCTATTCATGGTGGTGTGGAGTTGAAATAGTAAATTATATGGGAAATAAATTTAGCTAAGAACAGTTTATGAAGGTAAATCATCTGCTGGGATTAGATTCCCAGTCACCTATTTTGCAGGTTGTGACATAAGCTCTACGCCATAGGAAATGCAACTTACTTATCTGCAGATTAGTGGCACCCTGAATGTTTGTTGCTTAACAGGAAAAGAATCAGTGGTTTAAATTCAGGTAGACATAGTTTGAATCCTGACAGGGACTTAAACACTGCTTTCAACTTTTTTTGTAAGATGGAAACTCAGTTGTATAACAATTCATAATGGTGTTTGGTGTATTAGAAAATTACATGAGAAGTAAATTTAGCTAAGAACAACAATTTGTGAAGGTAAATCACCTGCTGGGATTAGATCCCCAGTTGCTTGTTTTATAGGTGTGATGTAATCTGTACCCCACAGGAGCTGTAATCCTGCACCTGCAGCTCAATGGCACATTTAATGTGTGTTCACTAAGCAAGCAAAAGATTAGTGGTTTGAATCCAGGTACAGTATATTGCATTTTAATACATAATTATTTCACACTTTACATACCTTGTTTGACACATTTAGAAAACAGTAAAACACTCCCCTAAAGAAGCACTATTGGTGAAATGCTGGGGTAAATAGGTGTTGTGTGGTCTTAATTGAAAAATGTAACAACTTGATATTGGAAATATTCTGTATTTTTTTGCATTGTGCAAATTGCAACTGCTGAGTAAGTGGTCTCTCTTTGCTTCTACAACTAATGAGATAATCTTTACCATTATGCCAAAATAAGGAGGATTTGCAAACCTAGCTTGTCTTATTCACACTGGTGTTTTGCTTGCTCATGTTCAGGTAGCCTTTTCATATGCTGCTTTTGTGACCCTGACTGCAGCTAAGCATTGTTCCATTGGTCAAACAACAAAGCAGAACAAATGAATAATTGGGCCCCCAAAGACTAATACTCGACCAAATATTCAAAATGAGATGTTCGCATACACCTAGCACACAGTGCTTTAAATAGAAATTACTCATGGATATTTATTTATGTAAACTTTGGCAACCATGAAAGGCACACTGAGCTACAGCTCATCTACAGATGTGACAATGGGACAGAGAAGACAGTAGAACACAATACAAAATGAATGTAGTATAATAAATGAGCCTCAAATAAAACAGTCAGAATACATAATCCAGAAAACAGTTCCCAAGAGAAAATGTGAAAAAGACAAGGCTTTTGTTAGAATAATAAACAAAATGCATTCAGTGTGAAATACATAAGTGCAGTTGGTGAAACAATTGTGCAAAAATAAAGCTGATGTAGGCAGGATCAGGAGTAAGGTAGAGGTTCGGAGCAGTGGCATGAGGCAGCTGGTTCACTTTGGAGCAGGCACTTGAAAGCCAGGAGCTAGGGTACAGAATGCAGGAGTATAAGTAAGTTGCTGGTTGTGATACAGTGTGTATTAGATGACTGAGTAGTCAGAGGTGTCCTGTTTACTATCTTGTGCAACTGATACACCATAGTATGAGCCTCTCAAGGCACTTTATTTCCTTTGTGGTGTATTAAATCTTTCTCCAGGTGCTGCACATGTGGAATTCTTCTGCTGTGCTTAGGTGGTGAGGTGTGTAGTGAAGATTCTTCATTTATTCACTCATTTATAAATCATCAATGTGGATTCCGCAAAGCCACGCCAATGAGCATTTGCACAAAAGGCCTTTTTATAACCACAATAGTGCCCATCGAGCAAAATTTGATGAGGTGGAATGTTTCATTTACAGAATTCGATGTTGGGCTTATAAAAAACATTTTTTTCAAACTTAGTAGTTCATATACATATAGTTAATGTCCCCCTCATGCTCCTTTCAACCCCCATGCTGGACTTACTGGACAGTAAAGTGAAATTAGTTACTTTTTACTTCCCTGACATAGAAAGACCATGAACAGGCATACAGGCACACTGGGCATGAGACAAGTCAAGCTTATAAAACAAAAGCTTATGGCCGGCATGTGATTCAGATGCATAGCATGTCGAAACGTTGTGGCATTGGGGAAAGACTACTGTTTGTAATCATATTATGGAACATAGTAAAAGTTTACCTTTTGATCATGTGATGGACTGATTTTGGAGTTTTTTGCCAGCCTTACTCTTTTGGATTATAAGCTTCAGCATTCCTTATCGTGCGCTCAGCGCAACCGAACGTGCATGCCTGCTTGCGTCAGGTAAGCAACTAATTTATTTATTTAATTCAAATTATGTTTGCAACTCATTTATTTATTTAATTCAAATTATGTTCTAAATAAGACAATCTATGACATATTCATAGGAGCACTGAGTTGCATTTTTATGGTTATAACAATGTCTCCTCAAGCATTCTTAGGGTGAGAGAACTGTGTAGCTACAGTATATTAATTCTTATTGCCCTTTAACAGAAAACTGTGGACATAAGCGTGATCTGTCTCATAGTGTTCTGAACGTCTAGCCCTATCACATAACAACATGTCCAATGAGTTTAACTAAATTTCCCACATAGTGTTCCACATTTTGCTTATGAGAGGTTGAAAGAAATGCTTGAAAGGGGTGGGGAGGTTGTACTGGTTCTGCCAACAGTGAGTTCCTTTATCCTGAAGGCATACATATTTCATGAGCACTTTTCAGTTCCTTGTCTATGCTACTGTTAACCTGAATATGAAAAATAGCATTTATCTACCCACCTACATTGTTATCCAGGTTACACTGTTACTTAAATGCTGCTACTGTCAACGCTGCATAAAATCTAATACCTTGTATTTCTACTATGGATTTCTCAGCTGTACAAGACAGTATGAATCCAGATAAGCAATTTATTTCAAGTCAATCATGTCTGTCAAGAGTACACAAAGTATTTGACACATATTAGTCATGTTTATCCTGTCCAAGCAGGCCTGACCCTTGCTGGGATGAAATGTGGAATAAAATTACTGCCTGAATGCAATTTGTATTTTATTACAGAAAAAAAAAAATCCAGTCTGTCTGCATAATTGCTAAAACGGGTCTTATCTGCCTAGGTTTGTAATGCTAGGCTCCGTTTATTTAAATAATAGCTATTAAAGCCTCAGACAGGACAGATTCTCTGTAAAGTGTGATACAGAGGAGGAGCATGACATAATTTTGAAGTTAGATCCATGTCCTTCTGCTTCTTCTATCCATGTCCTTTAATAAGCCCAGGAACATGAACAGTTCAGTAATTCAGGACTAAAGTGCTCAATCTCTCTGAGCCCGTGGCAGAGTTGTGACAGATCAGGCCGTTAGACTTCTAGGCTCAGCTTCCTAAGTCAGTCATCATCAAATCCCTTATCAGTCTTGAGCAATTCCACCTCTTGTTTTCTTCAGCTACGCTCAATCAAGATCCATTCAGTTTCAGATTAAGACGGGCTGGACCATACTTTTTTTCTTCACGCTGTGTAAAAAAATATCTGAATATGACATAGTTTAAAGGCAGAGTGTAAAGCTTCAAGGCTGAAATTGTTTGTATGTTTGCAAAGTCCCTTCAGGTCAACCCCATACCCTTAACTAAGTTTCAATGACTCCCCCAAGATTAAAGCAACAGTACTAGTTAACAATAATTTTAACAACTTGGTGAGAAGTTACGACAAACCAAAACATCAATATACAGTAACTGATCTTATTTTTGCTTTATTTCTTTCCAAAGGCAAGAAAAAGGATTTTGAAGTTCTTAAAAGTTGTTGATCTTTTACCATGTCAACAATCACATCAACAATCATGGGTGCAAGCAAATCAGGGTGGTGTTGTGCTGCTAGCCATCAGAAACATGTGCTGGCAACACTCTAACATATTTACACTATACAGTTAGTGTGTGCTGTCTGGGGAGAAGATTTTTGAAAGTTACTGGTGGCTGCCATCTTTATTGTAGAGCCACATAAATGACAACAGTTGTAATTAAACATGGTCTTAAAAATAGCTCATTAAATTTAAAATACCCCAATGAAGAATCAAAGATAATCAGGAATACATTACTGGTGAAAAAAGGTAGGATGGCATTTTGTTTTCTGCATAACTAGTACTGCTGCATTAATAGGCAGTGGTCTAAAGCTCCAGGAAGGGTCTCTGAATCAAAGTACCATAGACAGACCAACATTGTTTCAAACCAGCTTGACCCAGAAGGATGCTACTCACATGTTGCTTTCTTTCTGGGGCAAGTAGGACAGGCTTACGGGAGTGATGCATGTTCGGTTTATGTATGTGCACATGATAAGGAAAAGGCAAATACAAACCCAAGCAGTAGCATGGTATAACAGGTGCTCCCTTACCTTTGTTTTGGGGTGTTGTCCTTAAATGTGCAATATTAATCCTGATCCCAGTTTTATCCATGGCTCTTCTGAAATATTTATAGGGATACTAATGCCAACCCCTCCCATTGACTGATTCTGGCCCTTTAAAGAAACATGGGGGTTAACAGTGGTTTAAAGAGCACACTTCTTTGGTTTTAAAATTAAAAAAAATAGCATTATAGCTGGCTGTCAGCAGCATGGTTTGCATGGAAGGAATGTACTTAATACCACTGAATGGGGTGCTGATTTTGGTGTTAAAACACTAATTTGACCCCCCCACACTATATTGTTTGTAATCGTTTCTTTTAGAGAAGTAATAACAATAATATTCTATGTTAAAAACTACAGTTGATCCCCTGTTTTAAAGTAAAAAGGACCAGATCTGTTCTAGAAAGCTGACAAGGTACCATTATGTGGTAGCAAATTGTATTTATGACTGTCTCATCAATTGTCTTGTACCACATATATATATTTTTATGTATGTTTTCTTCTGTATTACTGTACCATTTGTAACCCCCACCCCCCGGGTGCATCTGGAATCGAGCGGTACTCTGCTCAGTATGCTTTCCTGGTAAAACTCTTAAATAAATAAATAAAATGTGTGTGTGTGTGTGTGTGTGTGTGTGTGTGTATACACACTCACACCTGCTCATGCATGCGTACAGTATGTATGTATTTTTTGTTATCATTTAGGGAGATGTGTGACAGCTGATACTTTCAAGAAAATTACATTGGACCCAAAGATGGTTTCTTCTTTACAAGTCTGCTATGTGAAGTGATCTGAATTGTTATTTCAGTTGCCATAAACTACAGGGAAACCCACATTTAGACTCAGTGTAACTCCATGGGCAAATAATGAAATTACAGCAGAAAAACATTACAGTTGCTTTGTAAAGATTCAACGTTGCAACACCACGACTTTTACCTACAGTGCTGCTTTAACACCTAAATGCAAAACAAAAAAAGCTAGAATACAAAACAGTGAAGGCTGGAACAGGAAACATCCAGGCTCCTTTTCTCCAGTGAACCCTAATTAACAGCATAATAGCTTGCCCTGCTCCACTGGGAAATGCATATTCTGTGAGCATTTCTCCACAATGTAGTGAGACTTCAGAATATAGCTAGAGGTGGCTGAAGAAGTAGAGAGCATGAACATTTACAATTATGTTTGATATGTTTACACTGGTGCAAGTTACCAATGGACCTAAGATCTGAACAATGAAGAGAAGGGCACAAGTCTAATTTTCCAATTTTAAAACAGCATGGCCTCATCTGCCTTGAGGGCAAGGGACAAACTGTGTGGACTACTAAAGCGTTTACTTGATTTTATCAATTTTATCATTTTATTTAGGAAGGTAGTGTAGGCTAGAGGTTAGAACACCAAATTGTGAGTCTGGCAACCTAGCAGATATGGGTTTGAAACCCACAACCAGCACTTGCTTACTGTGTGACCTGAGCTAGTCTCTTTACCTCCCTGTGCTCCCGGGATGTACCTGTGAATGGGCTTTAATTTTGTGAGTCATTCCTAGCCAACAATCTAGAATAAAAATATATAAAACCACAAAAATCTAGAATAAAAATAAATTCACAAAACTCTAGAATAAAATTAATAATTAATAAAATCACACAGATCCTCCTGTATGCCCCCATTTAAAAAGATTATTTGGAGAAAATGGCACTAAAACTGGAAAGTTCTGAATTTATCCAAACTGGTTCTTTCATTTCTAAAGTATGGTAAAGCAACAGCAAAATATAAATCTGCAGGCTATTTTTTTTTTTTTTGTAAAATCTATTTATTGACAACCAAAGAAGGCATACAGATTAGAGGAGTGATATACATATAACACAACAAGAGAAGGACAGGAATGGATTCAGGGGCAGTACCACTTCACATCAAAGAAACAATTAGTCAGGCTTAGTATATTTGTGATGCATTATACATCTATCAGTAGCTGGAAATGATGTTGAAAGCTTCTCGCTATACATTTAATATTCTGTCCTCTGATGCTTTTCCCAAGGGACCCCACAATGCTAAGTATGTCTTTGACTTATTCATAACATTATATTGGTTTCTCCCAATTCTCATACTCTCTACCGAGGTGTTAGGCCAATGAGCCACCATAGGAGGTGTTTCAGCTCTCCAGGACTGTGCCAGTGCTCTTTTTCTGGTTACTAACCCCAGTTGCCACAGAGGGTGTTTGTACTGGTGACCCACAGGTCCCTTGGGGTACATCCCCAACAGTATCTGGTCTGCTGTCCCTTCCTAGGAGAAGTTTAAGATTCTAGAGAGGAGTTTACAGTTTCCGACCAGTTCACTATAAGACATTGTCAAACCATATGGTAAAAAATTCCTCAGCACTTGAACACTTGGGTCCGGTTCTCGATTTATGTTTCTGTGTTTCTATTTTTGTGGCATTGAGTTTGTAATTTCCTGCTACAGTCTGGGAACAACAATGCTGTTGAATTGTTCAGTTTGCTGAGTCCTCTTTTCCAGGCTTGCTATACTAGCTGCCAGTTGGAGTACCAGAAGAATTTAATTGAGAATTACCGCAGTCACTCTGATTTTTTCCCAGGTGAGCGGTGGTCATGCTATACCTCTAGCAATCTAGAGGCATTGAGTCCCAGTGTCTCTGGCAGCCATTTCATCAGAAAAGCGGTGGGGTCTGTGTCTTTGGCCCCTTCCAGGAGTCCAACTACCCACATTTTAAAGTGGCACTCTCATTTCTCATGATTGTCTAGAGTGTCCGCCATCTTGCGCATCAATTTGTTTGCCACCCTAAACTCCACCATCACTGCCATCAAGCTGTATTTCCACTCCACTCCCCAGCACTTCAGCTCTTCCAGTCTAGAGTCATGGGCATCCAACACCTCTCCCAGAGTGCTTACAGTGGATTGCAGGGGGCAAACTGGGCATTGAGATTTTAAAAAGTTGCTCTCATTTCAGACCACATCTCATATAGAAATGTCGCTATTGATTTTTTTTGGTGAGGGAGGATGAAACAAAGTGTCCATTTCCTTCTATTCAAACTCTGTAGGCCCCTATCATGTGGCTGTGCACCTCTGGGTACCTGTAGGCAGGGTCAGATTTACACTGCCATGGGCCCTATGTATAGTAGTGTGTAAGGGCCCCCCTGACACTGCATGGCTGCTGCGTACCATGCGTTTTCACCCCACGATGACCACACCAAGTGAACATGCCTCACCACATGACACCCCATATGGCTTCATTTGCCTGACCCTGAACCCAACAGCCCACATAAACATTACAGGCTCAAGTCTGGATAATCAAATCTAACTAAAGTATGCAATCATGCAGTGGTTTCACTGGTTAATGTACTGCACTCCCCCAGGACCCCCCCAGCTCATAAAAACAACCCTGGCAAAATGGGACATGTATTCTTCATCCAGGCTGCATTCACCCATGTCCCCAGTCCTCCCTCCCCATGTCCCCCCACCCACACAACTCAGACAGGATCATGATCAAAACAATGGCAGTCAGTAACTGGCCTGCTTAACAGTATGCAAACAAGCTATATGAATTGTAAATAGTTTTTCCTTATTTTATTCACTGCATGACTCCATTAGCCAGCCATGAGATGTTGAAAGTAGTAGTAGCAGTGGCAGTAGACTCGACAGAGTCTGAATCAACTGTATCTGCTGCTGCTGCTAAGCTACCTACCATAAATAACATTCTCTCAGTTTCATGCAGACAGTGATTGGGTAAGCCAGCCCAGCACAGAACACAATATTCAGAATCAGAACCCCAAATTAAAATGTAATTGGTTACAATAACAGGACTGTGACTGCCACATTTCATGACACAGCAACCTTGGGTTACCTTAATTTAACATCATTACTAAATTTACCCTGCCCTAGAACGCATTAAATATATATTCAATTAAAATCTCCAGAATCAGACTCCAGTCCAACCAAGCTATGTTAAAGAAATATATATCCATCATTCAGTCAAAATAATTATCCAAATGAAGAAAACATGCCATTAGGAAAATAGTTATTATATTTTAGATTATTAAACTAAGATGATGACAAGCCAACCGAGATCGGGGTGGACCTGGTGGGGAATCATGACGTTTTGGAGACCTCTAGTCTGCTCTTTTTAACTTTAGGGCAAGCTGTCCAACTCACTCTCTGAAACCGAAACAAAGCAAGCTCCTTCAAAATTAGGCAGAAACCACAAGGATGGGAGAGGAAAAGTAAAAGCCTAGTAGCCAGTCCCAAAGCAATTAGCAAATTCAATTCAACATAAAAAAATTAATAAAAATTATAATATAAATAATGTGGGGTTGATTTGAGCTCTCACCTCCCTCAGTCTGTCTGAGTTACTCAGTTCTTGTTGACTCATCACTCTGCTCTCCTAGGGGCTCCGGCTCTGCTCCAAGGGCCAAGACATGAAGCTGAAGGCGAGAAGTTCGAGAACAGAACAATAAGTGAGCGGCCAGTGCATCAAGTCAGCCAGGCAAGGCAGGCCGAGTGAGTCATCTGACTCCAAAAGTGACTGGGAGGGACAGGGACACAAATAAAAGACTAAATTAAAAAAATTAAAGATGCTTGCAGCCAGGAAAGCGCAGCCTCAACAGGCAGGCGAGGCTGAAAATCTGATCTCAAACCAACTGGGCAATTCTTCAGTCTCTCTGCTCTCCACTGTGGAGTCAACTCTCCAATGGCCTCTCTCGCACATTGGATCCGAGCTGCTGCTGAAATGGCGGGTGGACAAAAAGTAGTTGTAAAGGTGCTAGGCTGCTCCGGCTCCGGCTCCGGCTCCGGCTCCGGCTCCATGCTCCGCGCATACTCCCGACTCCTGCACCTAGGTATGCTAATTATACGGTGGCAGCCTCAGTTCATTGGTCAGTGTCAGTCAGGTGAGGGAAAAGGTGGGCTGTGTATGTGTTCACTGGCTCAGAAAACTGGTGGGAATCGGCATGCTGACTCAGTAGTATATTTTTTAACTCACACTGGATGCGAAGGCTGTGATCATGGATGGATGGCGATCAAGCATTCTTTGATCTGAGCCCCCCCCCCCAGTCAGATATCCATCTGGGTGGGCAGGTAGCTGCAGGGGGGAAAAAAGGATTTAAAGTGGTGGCTGGTGCCATGGGAATCGGGCTCCCCTAACAGCTTGGGCCCTACACACAGGCGTACTTGGCGTTGTGATAAATCTGGTCCTGTCAGTAGGCCCATCTCCCTTCCTTGCTCCTTATGCCATTTTAAAGCTAATTTGAGTCTGCTTTCTTGATGATTTCAGCTTGTTAGCCATTAGAGCACCATCACCAAGTGGATTTCAGCTGTTTACTAAGGATTTGAAGCAGGATGGCTAAAGGGACAGTAAACATTGCAGGGATTGCTCAAACTGTGAAAGCCCATGAAAAGTACTTTTGAATGAGGTATTTTGCTTCCTTGTAGGTGTCAAAAGTCCTGAGATATGACTAGTTAAATCATCAGTAAATCAAAACAAGGCAGCAGCCATTTCTAGTAATCCTAAAACAGAAAGTGATGTCACTGAAGGACGAGCTGTAATTAACAATATACAGCTTGCCCCTCAGTGACATCACTTCCTGTTTGTAAGACTACATGAAATGACTGCTGCTTTGTTTTGATTTACACTTTACTTGGCTAGTCATATCTCAAGACTCTGGTCTCCTACAGGTAAACCCAATACCTCATTTGAAAGATAGTTTCATGGGCTTTCACAATCTGAGTGACCCCTGCAATTTAAGTGTCACTTTAAGATCTTCAGTAGGTTTGCTGCAGAGCTGTGGAGATTTTTTTAAATTGTTTGGTAACCAGACAAAGTCCGCTATGCACAGTGGGTTCTATTCATGAACGTGTGTGGAGCTGGCATGTAAAGGCATGCACAGCTCCCACGCCCTCGGGAGTTCCACACGGGGATCGCATTCACGAAGCAGTGGTCCCCACCTGGCTCCCTTCCATATCCCTGCCCCTCCCTGCATGGAGGTTCGCAGGGGTGGGGTTGCAGACCTGGGTTAGCATCCAATCATCTACCCTACCCTCGTCTGCAGTGGATCCCTTGCGCCAGTATGGCGCCATCTTGTTGGGGGGCATGCAGAGCGCTGGGCAAGTTGCAGGGGGACATATGATGTCTGTCCAAACCAGCCTGACCACAGTCCCCAACACCTGCAGGAACATCTGGAGGGGGTCTGATGACCCCCCGCCTGCACCAGTGGGTCTGGTAGTGGCATCTGGAGGGGGCATATATCCGGTGCAGCTGCCCTCCAGATGCGTGGCCGCTGGCCCCCGCGGACAGCACTCTGCATCTTCACGAATTGTGTGGAGTGCCAGCACTTCCCCTGGTGTGGAGACCCCGGCCCGCCCACGTGCAGAACTCCATTCTCGGCCGGGAATCTGTTGTGGAGGGGGGACGTACAAGCTTGGTGCATGCTGCCAAGGGGGCACAGTGGGCACAAATGAGTGCGGGGTGACTATGCACCCGGGTTACGTGGCACATATCCACCCCAGCCCATTCATGAATAGGGCCCAATATCTGTTTTCAGGGATGACCCAGGAGTACTAGGGAGGTTAAGTGACTTGCTCAGGGGTCACACGGTATGCAAGTGGAGATTATGGGTATCAAATGCAGGTCTTCTAGCTGTACTAAACTCATTCACAGCTCTTTATTCTAACATCTAGGCCATACTGCCATCTGACATGCATGTCTGTCTTGGTTTCTGGTGAGGCCACACCCCAGATCTGCAGATTATTCATTAAAAAAAACTCACAAGCCCTTTCTTTCTTTGTTAATGCTGACACTGTCAACCAACTGCATTAAGATTTTGATGTGTTGGCCGGGGCCTCCCCTTCCCTGCTGTAGTTAATTACACCCTGGGTGTCATTGTGCCAAAAAAATTGGGAACTGCATCAGGCCTAGTTGAAATGGGACAAATGAGTCGATCTAGATTCCTGGTTTAACAAACAAATCAAACCCAACCAGCGAGCCCCAAGAGTCAGGAGCAAGAAGAATACTGTAGTCACAGTTAAGATAGAGAAAATTAGAAATGAAGGTTAGCACTCAAATGTTGGCCAACTGGACCTTCAATGTGTCATAAAAATAGATATAGTAAAGATAAAATAAAAGTGTTTATAGTGTTTTAGAAAATGGCAAGAATGGATTCTCAATGCTGATTGGCTAATAACACCTCCAAGCTGGGCATTTATTTTTAAATAGATGCCCAGCAAAAAACAAGTGCCAATCCAGGGTGCCCCATTACTTAGCATATGATTGGGCACCCCGGATTCTCAGTCTGACCAGCCGCCATTTTCTCCCCCTCGCTTAGCGAGTGACAGTCCCCACAATCCAAACACACAAAAAAACAACACCAGCCCGACAGACACTCATCTGCCACATATTCCAGACTTCAAACAGTCTAAGATAATTTTTTTTTTCTGAACTCATCAGCGGTAACGTGTTGCACGCACTAACATTTGGCTCCCGCTCCTAAAAAAATGGCCGACACAGTAGCAATTGACCCATCAAACAAGCTGCACATATCAGGAGCCAAATACAACAAATCCCACCTCGGCTCCTCACCCTGACTTCACAACAAGCATACTGTCCAGTGTCTACATACCTCCACCTCCTGCATGTTCAGGCCACTTGACTGGCTGTTTCTCATTTTTTTTTCCTTTTCGTAAACTGCGCCCATCTTATCACGACGAGCACTCCCGGTGGTTGATTCCTCACTGGCTCTTTTCACACAGGACTACAAATCCCATAAACCCATGCGGCAGTCACATAGCTCATACACACAAAATGTTGTAAACCACCTTGCCCTCTGCTGGTAGACAGGCAGCACTACAGGAACTATTTTACAAAAAAAATGCTTGTAAAAGTTTTTTAAACATTAATCAGACTACTTCAAAACATTTTTTTTCTATTTTGTAACAATATTTTACCGATGGGCCATTTTCTAAGTGCAATAATACCCTCCAGGGTGGGCATTATTGGGAAATAGCGGACCTTCCAGGGGCTATAAGGCCCTCTGCCTGCAGCGTCGGGCCTCATTGTGCCCCTGGGCGGTCCAGTATTTCCCAATAATGCCCACCCTGTTGGGTATTATTGCTTACTTAGCTACTAGTATTCTAAATGTAATTTATTTTGTTTAGTCTTATTAGCGATATCCCCTCCATGATTACCAGTTCATTTGTTAAGTGTATGGGATGAGAGCTGTTTGATTCGAAGGTCCAGTATACTGTAAAATGTATTTATAAAAACTGTAAATTATAAATGGGCACTTCAAATCCAGTATAATTTATTTCTAATGAAACAGGAATTTAAAGCCTGACTCTCCCTTGTCATGCCGAAGTTCAGAACCGATGCAGAGCTGTACGCTGTCCTTAATTTAGAAAGCATGCCCGTTAATTATTTTTTTTTAATTCAGGCCTGTAGCTTTTTTGTGATAATGGTCAGTTATCAGCAGTAAAACATACCCATAAAATTAACGCCAGTAGCTGAGAGATATTCAGACATGTTGGAGTCTATACAGTGACATTACAAACTAAAGATATCACTTTGAAACAGAGTACTACAGCTAGTCTCTAACAATAGATAGTGATACCGGCCTGGTGGCACTGAGGCTTGTAGCACTGGGTGCCAAACATTGCACCATGCCAGCGACCCGGATTTGGATATGGACTCGGGTCATCAGGGGTCAGCTGGGGCAGGAGAGGATGGAGTATTTGGAGGGCTGCCGTCCTCTCTCAGGGTGGGAGTGTTACAGTGCCTGGTGCTTGTCTGGCTCCTATCATAGGCCAGGGGCAAGACAGCAAAGACTGTTCAGACAGGTAGAAGTGACAGCTACTGATGTCCCATGTGCGGAAGCATATGTGGGAGGGCCCGGGTTGCACTGCACACTCACTCCTCGAGGGACCAAGAAAAACAGAAAATGGTGGTCTCCTGAGTGGCTGCTGACATGCTGCCTTTGCATGATGGTAAGTCCTGGTGGAAAATTGGGGTGATGGGGCTGGGAGAATGGTATCTAGTGGGCTTCTCTGGACCAGGGAAAGAATTAGCACTAACTGCAAAAAAGAGTGGGTAGTGATAAGAGACAGTTTATGATGGGGATGAAGATGGGGTAAAGGGAAAAAACATAAAAGGAAAGACAAATCTTTGGTTTTACCCATATTGCCATGTCCTTGTTAAAAAGCAAGTTGATTTTTTATAGCCCATCCCATGGCCCAGAGGTATTGCATTGCATCACTGAGATGAAGACCCTGGTTTGGAAGTGGGTTCAGGAGTTGGCTGGGCAGCCTGAGGGAGGTGGAAGCACTGCCACATGACAGTACTACCACCAGGGGAGGGTAAATACTGGGTTCTG
This sequence comes from Neoceratodus forsteri, assembly GCA_016271365.2. Taxonomy (NCBI): domain Eukaryota; kingdom Metazoa; phylum Chordata; order Ceratodontiformes; family Ceratodontidae; genus Neoceratodus; species Neoceratodus forsteri. The sequence continues at coordinate 948,292,013 of CM028136.1, read as the reverse complement.
GCACTGCAGTGACCTCTGTGGAGGGCCAGGAGGCTCTGTCCCCTAAAGGAGCTGACAGTCAGCAATACCAGGTTTCTGGGAGGAGGGATGAATGAAAAAAATCTGAGGGGGTTAAAACACCACAGTGTCATTGGGGTGATGGCTAGTGGGACTCCTGGGCCCCACACTGTGGATCCCCACAGAAGTGATCAGTGAGACTAGTGGAATACAGCACTGGTAGCCCAACCATGGTGATAATCTCCCTGGCCAGAACACTGGAGGAATGACACTAGAGGAGAACAGCTACATAAATAAGTGTTTGTCAGTGCTGACTGCTTGCTTGCTTGCATTTGCTGTGTAAGTGTTTGACATTGATAGTGCAGAGGTGCTAATTAAGAAATTAATAGTACAAGTTAGAATAGTTAAAATGTCATAACTAAAAAATAAAGAGGTTCACATATAACATTATCATTTTCTTAGATTGTGACCTTGAATTTTCAAAATACTTTTTTTTTTTTTTGCAGCAGCAGCATTTGAACATAACAAGTGTCGTTTGAGAAATGCACCCAAAAACATTACTTTTTGGAACAACTGCAAAAACAGGTTTTTGAGGAGGATTTGATAATGACACCTGACATGTTCATTCGATGGGGGTAAACATATTCAGTATGTTTAAAATGTGGGTTAAAAAGTAAAAATTTTGCAAAGTTATGAGTAAACATTGAAAAATGTCAAGATTTGTTCATAACTTTTCCTTCAATTTTGACCTCAAATGTTCAATATAGTCTTTTTATTATGCCACCTTATGAACATGACATGTCTCATTTGTGAAATCCTGTTCAACATGTCATTTTGTGGTACAACTGTGAAAATACATTTTGGTCTGGATTTGAAAAATGACACATCATGTTCATGATGTGGGGTACAAAAATGGCTGTGTTGAAAATGTGGGGTCACAGTCTGGTAAAATAGGAAAGCAAGAAGTAAACATTGAAGCATTTCAATGTTTCTTCATAACTTTGTCAATTTTTTTAGATTTTGACCCCGAATTTTCAACAGTCTTATTATGACCCCACCTTATGATTAAGACAAGTGGAATTTTTTTAAATCCCATCTGAAAGGTGTTTTCACAGAGTGGCTATGAAAACATGTTTCAGAAGGGATTTGAAAAATGACACTTAATGAGGTGGGGTTAAAAAAAAGGCTATGTTGAAAGTTTGGGGACAAAATATGGAAAAACAGCAAAGTTATGAGAAAAAGAATTTCAATGTTGTTTCGTATTTGGCTGTTTTTAAGATGTTGACCCCAGATTTTCAACAGTTTTTCTCCTACCCCACCTTATAAACAAGACAAGTGGACATTTTTAAATCCCCTCTGAAAGGCGATTTCACAGAGCAACTGCGGATACATGTTTCAGAGGGAATTTGATAAATTGGACCTGTTTTGTTCGTGAGGTGCTGTAAAAAGGCTGTGTTGAAAATTTAGGATAAAAAACTGGAAAAATAGTACCGTTATTAATAAATATTGAAGAATTTCAATGTTGCTTTATAACTTTTTTTTTGAGATTTTGACCCTAAATTTTCAACATAGTCTTTTTATTACCCCAGCTTATGATCAAGACAGGTGACATTTTATACTCCTGTCTGAAACGTTATTTTACAGTACAACTATGAAGACACTTCTCAGGGGGATTTGAAAAATGTCACCTACCTGGCACATGAGGTGGGGTTAAAAAAGGCCATGCTGAAAATCTGAGGTAAAAATTTTAAGAAATGGCAACACATTAAAAACCCTTTGATCTAACTTACTTTGATTTCAGTCAGTTCCCTGTGGCATTCAAAAGATGCAGGATGTTCAAGAAGGAGCAGCACTGGACCAGTCAGGCACGTATGGGTAGGGGGTGTGGGGGTGGTGGGTGCTGAGTGGGGAGTTGAGGTAGTGTGGTGGGGGTGAGGGGGCATAAGTCATCACTGGACCATTTCCTTCTTTTACAGGTTTATGGATGGGGCATAGGGAAAGATTAGGAAGTGGGCAGGGTGCTTGGCAGTGGCAGGGTATTTTTATTCTATGGATGAGACATGTGGGGAAGGATCGGGAGGTAGGCGGGATACTTGGTAGTGGGAGTGTGTTTTCTTTTCAAGGACGGGCAAGGGGAAATGATCTGGAGGTGGTGGGATACTTGACAGTGGGAGGGTATTTTATTTCACAGATGGGGCACAGGGAAGGATCGGGAGGTGGTGGGATACTTGACAGTGGGAGAGAATTTTATTTCACAGATGGGGCACAGGGAAGGATCGGGAGGTGGTGGGATACTTGACAGTGGGAGGGTATTTTATTTCACAGATGGGGCACAGGGAAGGATCGGGAGGTGGTGGGATACTTGACAGTGGGAGGGTATTTTATTTCACAGATGGGGCACAGGGAAGGATCGGGAGGTGGTGGGATACTTGACAGTGGGAGAGAATTTTATTTCACAGATGGGGCACAGGGAAGGATCGGGAGGTGGTGGGATACTTGACAGTGGGAGGGTATTTTATTTCACAGATGGGGCACAGGGAAGGATCGGGAGGTGGTGGGATACTTGACAGTGGGAGGGTATTTTATTTCACAGATGGGGCACAGGGAAGGATCGGGAGGTGGATGGACTAGTTGGCAGTGGGAGTGTATTTTATTTTCATGGATGGGGAATGAGGAAGGATCATGAGGTGGGCGGGAGGACACTTGGCAGTGAGAGGGTATTTAATTTCACAGATTGGGCATAGGGAAGGATTGGAAGGTGGGTGGGATACTCGGCAGTGGGAGAGTATTATTTTTCACGGACAGTGATGCACCTCTGAAACCCTTATTGTAACAATATGATTATATTTGCTTTTTGACTGTGTGAGCAAACATAAACATAAGCTAAATTTTAACTGCACTGCACTGTACTATAGCAGAAATAATATTAGTAGAGAGCACCTACCCAGCTTTTTATTTTCCATACTTTTGGTGTTCCTTTTTTTTTTAGTACTCTGTTTGTTTCTCCTTCTGCCATTCCTGGTCCTGGCGGCATCCCTCAAGCCCCATCACCAGCCCATCTCGTGGACTTATGGGTTAATTACCACTTAGAGTTGTATCAGCAGGTGGCTTGCTAGTACTATGTACGATCGTGCGACACCTGCAGGGGATGTCAAGTGAGCCATGTGGTTAGCTTCCAGTTTCTCTCCAGGACATCTGCATGTGGTGCATGCATACACATGGGTATTGATGCACATGCATGCTGCTTCAGCACAGATACACCCACGTCTGCTTGTCCTGCTCTCTACTAGGTGGCAGGTAAGTGGAAGAAGTCAGAATCCTGCCCCCCAAGGGAGGAGGCACACTCAATCCTCCCTTACTTAGCTGGCCTCTGAGCAACCTAGGTCCATTCCTGAACTCGGGTTGCCTGTATGGCAGGAGGTAAGGAGTCAAAGCATCAATCCTCCATGCCACTGGACCAGTGTACCTTCTGGTCATCTGATTGCATCTGGTTTAGTTTTCTAAGCAATATAACTTACCTTTATATCTGAGAATGGGAACCAATGAATGTGTATTGGGTGGGGGCATGAGTGAGAGGGTGTGCCCCCATATTTCAGTCATACATTTTACAATACTTTTTTGGAGTTCGTTTTGTACATATCGCTCACGTAATTCATTCATGCTAGCTTGTCCTGTCCATATCCTTTTTTTCTCAGTTTTACGCTGTTTACTTCCTGCATGATATTCTGTTTCTTTGTACTGCTCTTATGCCCATGCTGGTTTCACCTGTCCGTATCATTGCCCCACCTACCCTTCCCCTTGGTTGTACCTGGAAATGTCCCAGACACAAATAAAATAGACAGATGAATACATAAATAAATACTAAACTAATTTTTACCTTTAAGAACTTAATTATTGGAAGTGCCAGTGTAAGAGAGCAGCAGCTTTGAGAAGTAGAGTTACAGTCACGGGGACAATGAAGGCTGGATAAGCTACTTTCTATTTACATCAAGGAAATTGTTCTCATAACATGATAGGCTGCTGGCAAGTCAATTATTGTCCTCCCCTCTCCTTAACTTGGGGTACTCAGCATCCCCCCATATGCCACTGATTCTGAATACTCCTTCATTACATGACACAGCTGAGTAAATGGCTGCCCATTCTATCATGAGTGCACTAATGCAGGCCATCATATAGACGAAATCCTATTAGAGGTAGTGGCAGAGATCAGTCACACTATTATTTTCTATGGGATTGAGTCCCGACCAAACATATTGATGTCCGTCGGTTCACTTTATTTGTGGCGGAGCAGCTCGGGGGTGCCAGTCACCTCTCATTACCCAAGGGAAGCAGATTAACCTGGCTGATACTGGAAAGGGCCATTGATTTACAAATAGAAAACCTCACTAAATCATCTCTTTTCCCCACGGCTGGCCAAGTGACAAAACAATTTTTTTGAACTCCAAAACCTTTTCTGATCTCCAACCGCTTGAGCTTTTCTGTGATAGACTTAGTTTAGATTGAATTTCTTTGCGAGAGAATAAAAAAAAAAATACAAATCCCATGAAATGCCAGTAGTGCAGGAACCAGAAGCAATCAGTGACTTCAGGTCAAATTGTAGACGTGATTTTTTTTATTCCTTCTAATAAATGCCCACGGGACACAGCTGAACAAAAAAAGAGGGTGTGGTGATACAGATAAGACATTTTTTGGAATAGCCATACTTAAGGCTGTTTGCAGATTGACTGAGATCCTTTTTGCCTTAAAACCCTCCCCTCCTCAACCACCAAAAGCTTTTCTTAAAGTGGAACAGTCAGCACTAAGAGATCCACACCCAAGGGTGGGGCTGGTCCCAATTTGCACTTTGAGTGCAAAAACTCTTTTTTTTTACTTACAGTTTACTGCAGTATAGTAGATTGTATCAGGCTGGTTCTGCTGACTTCCAAACTGACATTTGCTGCAAGCAGAAATTCTGTAATCCCCTGCAGATGACATCAGAGCAGGGCCGCAGTGGTGGGAGATTCTGTAGCCTGCAGTGCATCTTATAATTTATATAAGCTCTGGGGCCAGATTCACAAACCTTTGCCCAGGCGCAAACCAAGTTTGCCTGAGGCAAACTGGGTTTTACCTGGAGTTGGTATCCATAAAGCCCAGTTTGCCCAGGCAAACTGTGTTTGCATGCAGGCAAAGTTGGGAGGGGGGCCCGCAATGCAAATGAAGGTGAGGGGACCTGCATATCCCCTCAGTACCATTCACAAAGCTTTTGCTCCATGCAAGGGCCATTTCTGATGGCCCTTGCATGGAGAAATTAACCCTGAAAAAACCTGGTGGTAATCCGCGCAGCCCTAGTAGTTGGTGGAGGTACTGCAGTACTCCCTTTCTGTTCTCTTATCACCAACCCTATGAGTGGAAAATATTTATCATAGTGCAAGCAGCCCTAGTGGTTGGTGGAGGTACTGCAGTACTCCCTCCCTGTTCTCTTATCACCAACCCTATGAGTGGAAAATATTTATCATAGTGCAGTGATCCCTCCCCATCCCCGATCGCCCATCCGACAGGTTAAATTAAATTTCCATTGAGTAGTGGTCCCTCCCCATTCCTGATCACCCACCCGACATGTTAAATTAAATTTCCATAGTGTAGTGGTCCCTCCCCATTCCTGATCACCCACCCGACATGTTAAATTAAATTTCCATAGTGTAGTGGTCCCTCCCCATCCCTGATCTCCCACCTGATATTGGTTAACTCTTTTTCCAAAATGCAGTGGTCAATCAATCAATCTTTACTTTATACTGGAGGGTATGTGAGCAAAAATGCCTGTTTTCACAGACATCCAGATTATACAGCTACAAACAAATCCACAAATTAAATAAGAATTTATAGTTCAAGGCAGAGATTAAATACAGGATTTAACATATATACATATTAACAATGGCAGGCACTTTCTGTAGATGAGTACCATCACATCAATTGAGCAGAAGTACATTTGCATAACAATACAGAAAAAAACCTTTGACAATAGAGACTCATCATCTATTGGGAACAAACAGAAACAAAACAATCCCAGCCAATAGCAGGATCAGGGGGCTGTGGGGCAGACCTCAGGGACAAGGAGAAAAATAGTTGAACAGGATAGGGATAGAAGGGGGGGTAGTCCATCTGACAGGAGAAAAAGAGAGGGACTTAGGACTAGGAGCAGAGCAAGTTTTTCAGAATTATCAGAGAGGCAGCTGACTGGGGCATTCACAAATAGATGAGTTAAGGAGGTGGTTTTTAAGAGAGGCATTGAAGGTGGTAATGATGTTACAAGTGTGAATATCGGGGCAGATTGTTGTATAACTTGAGACCCTTAGAAGTAATGGAGTTCTGGGCATGAGTGGTGTGGTAGAATGGGATGTTGAAGATGCAACGTGAGGCACTTCTAGTACAGTGCTTAGGGACTGATTTCGGGAAAAAGGGAAGAAACACTTGGTGGTAGTAGGCTTATGTTAACCTTGTGCAAGAACGAGTGCATTTTGAAATGAAATCTACCTTCAAGGGTAAGCCAGTTTAGAGGGGTGTAACGGGAACACTGGTGGTAGACCATGGGAGACCAGTGCCGAAATTAGTGATGTTGTTATAGGAGGTCCTGAGTTTGGAGAAGACTAGGGAAGTGTGTGTGTGTGGGGGGGGGGTAGACAATCAACCCATACTCAAGGAGAGGTAGGAGCAAGGAGCTGGCCAGGTGTAGTCTGGAGGAGGTTATCAGGATCTTTCTGATCCTGTATAGGAGACCTACCCTCATGCAGATCTTCTTAAGGAGGTTTGCTGGATAGATGTAGAAAGTCAGGTGAGGGTAGAGGGACAGTCCAAGGTATTTAAAGTCATCAACTTTTTCAATGCTATTCCCCAGATTGTCTGTGAGGGTTGGACATCTATTAAGAGTTTTCTTAGGGCCAGAGAAGATCAAGAAGATCATGAACTTAGTCTTCTTAGAGTTAAGGAATAGACTTTTAGCAGAAAACCATGAGTGTAGCTTACTGAAATCAGTTTGCAGATTTGAGAGCATTGTTTCTAGGTTGTTGGCACTGCAGTAGAGTGCAGCATCATCAGCACAGAGGACAATGTTAGTAGACTGGCAGATTTCGGGGAGTTTATTAATAAAAAGAGAGCAGAGAAGAGGGCCCAAAGATGGAGCCCTGGGGGACCCCATATTTGATTAGGTAGTCCTCTGACAGGTGTCCATTTATTGTGGTCTTCTGGAATCTAAGGGAAAGGTAGCTTACAACCCATTTTAAGCCATTCTCAGAGATTTGTAGGCCAGTGAGGGTGTCTAGAAGTAGGCTATGGTCGACCAGGTCGAAAGCCTTGGTTAAGTCAATGAAAACCAAGCCTGTGTACTGACCTTTGTTGTTTGCCTTATGTATAAACATAGAAACATAGAATTTGATGGCAGATCAGGACTGCTTGGCCCACCTAGTCTGCCCATTTCTCTACCTAATGGATAAGCTGCAGATCCTAGTTAACCAACATCCTACTTCCTCCTACCCCCACTAGAATTGCCTTATGTCTGTCCCATGCATTCTTGAATTCCCCACTGTTTGTGACTCCACAACCTCTTCAGGAAGGCTGTTCCATGCATTTGCAACCCTCTCTGTGAAAAAATACTTCCTCACATTACTTCTAAGCCGTCCCCCCCTTCTTCAAATTGTGCCCCCTTGTTCTTGCACATCTTTTTCTGAAAGATGCTACCCTCTTGGACTTTGTTGATTCCCTTGAGGTACTTGAAAGTTTCTATCATGTCCCCCCTCTCCCTCCTTTCCTCAAGGGTATACATATTAAGCTCCTTTAGTCTCTCTTCGTATGTCTTCTGGTGCAGACCCTGCACCATTTTGGTTGCCCTTCTCTGAACAGCCTCCATCCTGTTTATGTCTTTGCAGAGATGGGGTCTCCAGAACTGCACGTAGTACTCCAGATGGGGTCTCATGAACTGTGCGGTACCCCACTAGTAATCCCCCTTTCTTCACTGTGGACTTCATTTACTATTACCCTCTGCATCCTGTTGTCCAGCCAATATTTCTCCCAGGCTGGCTAATTTGTTTATTAATCTTTTGTGTGGGTCAAATGCCTTGCTAAATTCTAGGTAGGCCATATCCTCAGCCCCTCCCTAGTCTACTACTTTGGTCACCCAATCAAAGAAATTGATTAGATACTGTACGTCTGACATGACCTTCACGCTGTGAATCCATGCTGCCTTGGGTCCTGTGCCCCACTGGCCTCTAGGTACTCAACAATTCTTTCCTTCAGAAGTGATTCCATCATTTTCCCTACCACTGAGGTCAAACTGACAGGTCTGTAGTTTCCTGCCTCTGACTCTATATCACTAGTGAACTTGACCAGGGCTGTTTCTGTGCTGTGACCAGCTCTAAAACCATGCTGAGCTATAGAAAGAAGATTTTGATCATTGAGGAAAGCAGTGAGTTGTGTATGGACAACTTTTTCTATGATCTTGGAGAGGGGAACTAGAAGGGAGATAGGTCTGTAGTTCCCTACATCACTCCTGGACCCAGATTTGAAAAGCGGTTTAATGGTGGTGGTTAGTATCTTGGTCAGGGGGATGCAAGAGGTATAATGGAGAGCTTAAGAAATTTGTAGTCAATACCGTCTGCCCCTTTGTTGGTTTAGGGTTGTTACTCCGAATGATCTTGATAGTGTCAGAGGGTTTAAAGTCCGGAAATAAAATTTGGGACCAGGCTCAGTGCAGAGGTTTGCAAAGGTGAAGGGGGGTGTAATGGTGTGTGTGTGTGTGTGTGTGTGTGTGTGTGAGGGAAGGTTTATATTTGTTGAGGTCCCGAAAAAGGAATTGAAAATGTTATCAACTTCTTTGGGGTCACTGGTCTGCCTCTCCCCTTGGATGAGGGTGATCAGTTCAGCGTTGTTGTTTTTCCCCGAGAAGGGAGTTGAGAGTCCTCCAGAGTTGTCTAGGGTTTGCCAATTTCCTGAGTTGTTTCATTTGTAGGCAATCAATTTTGGCCTTTCTGATAGTGGATTTGCACTTGTTTCTGAGTGCTTTGTAGTGAGAGAGCAGGGCAGGGTCCTTGTTCTTTGAGTAATGGGCCCAGGCCTTATTCCTTGCCCTCATTAATTTTAAGATGTCAGTGGGGACACATTCATTAATGTGTCCCCTGACCCTAATTTTCTTGATAGGGGCAAACTTATCGAAGATACTAATGAAAACCGTGGAAAATTTGTTGACAGAATCGAGGTCACCAGGGACAGCATTAAAAGCCCAGTCAACCAGGTGGAAAGCACGGGTTATTTCATAGATACTGTTATCGTCCAGACATCTGGAGAAGATGAATTTGGGGGGAGGTTTAGGGAATTGGTCTGTTCAGAGACAGAAAGTAGCACAGTGATCCCTTAAGAATTCTGGCAGCACTCCTACATCAGTGATATGAGAGGGGTAGGACACAGTAATCCAGCTGATTAATGTTTGGATCCCTGTCTTGTAGTTAGTCCTGGTGAGGGTAGAAATCAATTGATGTGGCTGAGGCCAGTGAGGCCCTCTCCATTTCCAATCTCCCACCCAATATTAGTAAATCTTTTTCCATAGTGTAGTGGCCCCTTCCCATCCCCATTCTCCCACCCAATATTGTTGAATCTTTTTCCATAGTGTAGTAGTCCCCCCAGTCCCCGATCTCCCAGCCAGTGTTGTTTTTTTTCCCATAGTGTAGTGGTCCCACCCCCCTCCCTGGTCACCGACCTGCATCCCCTAATGCAAACCCCATGCCCTGGTAGTCAGGGTCCTCCCCCCTCATCCATGTAACCACCTGCCCCCATCCAGTCATTGATTGATGCCAGCGCAGCACTCACATCACTGTGGCTGGCCACCGATTGAGGCCTCGAGAGCGTGTACTGCATAAGTATGGCTTGTTGACTGTGATTGTCAATCACAGTCAAGGAGCCGCACTGTATACAGTACGCTGTCCTTGAGGGCTCAGTTGGTGCCAGCCACAGTGGTGTGAGGAGTGCTGCGCTGGTCATCAATCAATGACTGGGATGGGGGGGCAGGGTGGTGAGTTACACTGAATGGGGGGGTAGGGGGAGGGACCCTAGACTACCAGGGTATGGGGTTTTCATAGTTGGGGATGGTGACTGATGACTGGGAAGGGGGAAGGGACCACTACACTATGGAAAAAGACTTAACAATATTGGGTGGGAGACTGGGGACTGGTGGGGAACCACTACATTATGGAAAAGGATTTATCAATATTGGTTGGGAGATCAGGGACTGGAGGGGACCACTGCACTATGGAAAAAGATTTATCAATATCAGATGAGAGATCAGGGATGTGGGGACCACTACAGTATGGAAAAAGATTTAGCAATATCGGGTGGGGGACCGGGGACTGGGTGGGACTACTACTCTATGGAAATTTAATTTAACATGTCAGGTGGCTGATCAGGGAATGGAAGAGACCACTACGCTATGGAAACTTTCAGTTTCCTGTAGGGTTGTTGATCGGGGTGGGGGAAGGCACCACTAGACTACCAGGGAATGTGGCTGTATGAGGCATGGGCTAGTGGGGGACCCATGCTAAGCTGCCTGAGGACCATGCAAATGGTCCCATAATGGACATGCTAATGGCCAGTAGCACCTTCCGTGCCCAATGGGCCCATTTGTATGACTCCCTTAGTGAATAGGGGCTTAGCAGCTGTGTGCCATTGTTGGCCCATTCTCCTGGCTGGCTGTGGGGGCAGTGGTACTGTGCTTCCTGGTGGCTTTCCTGGGTTAGCGCTGCCCCTAGTCACGGTCTGATAACACACTGTGCTATCCGACTGCGAATAACTCCATTGCCCACCAGCACAACAGCGGGGTGCAGTGCAGACTTTTGCATGCCGCTTTGCCTTTTCTTATGAAACCTGGCCCTGATATTTTGTTTTCTCCTTCTACTGTCCTCCTGGGGCTAAGGACAGTCACAGAGGACTGCACTTAGCCCAGGAAGAATGGCAGGACTGGTAAAATCTGATGGGGGCTTATAAAATCGCTAACATGCACTGCAGGTTATTGAATCTCCCCCTGCTGCAGCTTTCCTCTGATTTCAACTAGAGATGCACTAAGCTGGCATACTTTTCTCAGTGGAATAATTTGCAAAGTTTGCCAAATTCGCGAACTGTGAAGTGCCGATTTCATGAAATGTTTGGCAGGTAAATTTGCACTTTTTCAGGAGAAGGTATGCAAATTTGCTGGTGTGATTGCAACTTCACCATAACGTCACCTGACTTCACCTAAAAATGTGTCATTTTCTCAGGAAAACTCAATGCAAAGTGGCAAAGTGGTGAAGTGGGCAATTTATAGTGCCGTGTGGAATTTTCAAATTCTGGCAGTATAAACTTTTGTGGAATTATTGAAATTCCACCAAAATTCTGCCAAATTTCACTGTAAACAGAATGGCAGAATCCCTTTTTCTTTTTTTTTCTATTTTTTTTTTAATTTTCTGCAGAAATTGTTGCGGAATGATTTTCCGTGGAAAAAATGCTGTTCCATGAAATATTATTCTGCAGATCTCATTTTGTTCTGCAAAAATGGTTGCAGAATGATTTTCTATGGAAAAAAATGCAGTTCCACAGAATATTATCCTGTGGATCTCAATAGTTTCTAAGGAAATGGTTGCAGAACGATTTTCCACAGAAAAAAACACTGTTTCATGGAATATTTTTCAGCGGATCACAGCAGGCGGAATTTCACAGACAAACCAGTGAAATTCTGGTGGAAATTCCACCAGTGGGATGGTCATTCCGTGCTAATTTTGCCAGCAGAATTCTGCATTCCACACAGCACTAGCAATTTGTGAAGTTATTAGTGAAGACGAATTTTGCAAGTTTGCTAGAACTTCACTGGCAAAGTAAAATGTTGCAACATCTCTATTGCCAATTGCAGGGGATTTTAGGATTTCTGGGAACAGCAAATGTTCGCTTCAAAGTCATCAGAATCAGTCCGATACAATCTACTATACTGCAGTAAATGGGGGGCAGGATATTCAAAGGGGTTGTGCCTGGCGCAACCGAGTTGCACCAGCGCAAACCCAGTAATGCACCCCGGTGTGATATTGGAAGGGGGGACTTGCACAGTGCAAGTCCCAATGCACCGGGGCTTAAAGGCAATGTATGTGGCACAAATGCAGGGGGTGTGCCCATGCATATGCAGCACATACCAATATTCAGCCCGGGATGTATGGTGCATATGCTGGCACAACCTTGAGTTGGGCCGCATATGGGGGCTCAAAGTTGAGGTGGGAAAAAAAAAAGGCTCAAAACCAGGCCACCTACAAGCGGGCTGCTGTATTGCAGTGTGCAACACAGCATCCATCAGCCGTGGGTGGTCACCCACCCAGCAGGGACACGGTCCACAGGCACCCACATCCTCCCCGGTGGCCCAGTGCTCCCCCCCACCGGTATGCCCGATCGTGGGCATTCACAGTTGAACATCCTCCTGGTGGTCTGGTGGTTTCCCCCCCCACCCCTCCCGTAGGCTGATTGTGGCCATTTGTAAACGTCTACTGTATCCTGGTGGTCTAGTGGTCCCCCCCCCTCCTGTATATCCGATCACGGGCATTAGTTGTGAATATCAATAGCTGGTGGGCCAGTGGTACCCCTCTCCCCTTCCACCCACAGAGGACCCTGGTCACCCAGCTCCCCTCATCATCAGCGGGCGGCTGCACCCCACCAGCATACCACCTGGCCACTCGCCGAATGACAGCTTACACACTGTGCACCAATAGGCTTACAGATCATACTGTAAGCTGTCATTTGGTGGGCAGCCAGGCAGCATGCTGGCGGGGTGCAGCTGCCCACCAATGATGGGGGGGAGCTGAGTGGCCAGGGTCCTTTTTGGGTGGGGGGGTACCACTGGACCACCAGGTAGTGATATTCAATACTAATGCCCGTGATTCCTACTGCAGGGCTGGGAATGATACTGATGCTGTTGGTGACCACATGACATCTGTCATTCCCTACCAATAGGAGTTTGTGGTGGAGACCAGCTATGGCCACTGGGTGGTAGAATGGACTTACGGAGGGAAAAACGCATTCGCACACATGCCTGATGCCAGCTACCTGCCCACTTTCATAGGTGTCATTGACTGGACTTGGCCTATCTCCCTACGTCCTGGTTTAATGTCCTAATATTACCCTCCACCCAGTAGGCCAAGCACTCTGCCTCAGCTGAAAGGGGGTTCTGGCCGCAGGGGAAACAAGCCGGGGGGTCAGGACAACAGTGGGTGGTCTGGATGAGAGACTGCAGTTCTAGTAGGTTGGATAGAGGAGAAGCTGGAGGAGTGGACTGAGTTGTAGGAGGAGCAGGAGAATGAAGTGAGATAGCAGGAAAAATAGAATGGCATCCCACTTCTGCCCCCACCATGGAAACAGGATCACAGCCCTATAGACTTCATCTAGCTAGAGGTGACAAAGGTACTGCACTGCTGAATCACAACATAACAAACAAGACAATGGCTACACGCATCCTGTGCATACCTGTCAAGCACCTTTCACCCAACTGCGGGGCGCTATGTCAGAAAAAACAGACTAAATATGGGACACATAATTTTGTCTTTATTTTTTTTTATACCTAGGGTAGCCCAACTGAGATGCATTATCTCAGTTCCGGTGGGGTCCTGCTTCTTTCAATTTTCAAAAGTTGGGTGGACTGGAGCACTGAGACTTTATATAACTTGCTCAAGGTTACACAGAGATTATTTGGCTCAGACACAGTCTGAACCTGTGATCTTCCCACTCCCAGGTTGGTGCTCTAACCACTTGACCATGTGTGCTGCCTACAAATCATGAAAGTAGAAGTTCAGAACACCAGGAACATCCGAACACTCATGTTCAGGAAGTAATATCAATTTCTGCTTTACAAATCCTGGTATAAATCACTTATGTACCTTTAACCAATAAGCACTAAGAATTATGTGGCCCTTTGTCCTGTGTATGGTTGTCGTCTCGTGCAGCAATGTTAAAAGTGGAGTGTTGCACTGCAGAGGTAGAGCGATGTGCTTTGCATTCACTTTTAAAATTAGAAAATGGAATGTGAAAATGATAAATCTTTTTAGCCAACTCAAGTGATTTATGCTAAGTTTATGTGTACTGTGTGGTATGTCTCTTATGGAATAAGAGCACTGTCTCACACAGGTTGGGCATTGGTTGTGGTGCGAAATGTCACATGGGGTTTGGGGTGCACACTGTCACTTGAAAGTTGGTAAGTCACTTTTATTCTAATTTTTGTAATAAAGTTTACTGATTTGGAGGTCTAGTATCTTCTGATAGACTCCATATTTCACTGGTGGTGCATGAGCTTACTGACTTTTTTTTACCAGTACTCAGCCATGCCGAAAGTGACTCTTTGAGTTTCTAGTAGACAAGACGGAACCCCTCTGCTTTCCTTTGTGATCCTCTAGTCCAAACTGCACAAGATGGCATACATTCAATTGTAAATCAAAGGAGCTCTTCTGACCAATCAGAGCACTCCTTTTCTCTGTGCATGAGACACTCATTCTGTGAAGAGTGTGTCATGCACAGCTGCCCTGGAAATGAGCACATTCGAGAAATATATGTATTTTTTAAATGAATATATTATTGATCAAACTCAATCACTAATGTATTAATACTGCTGCCATGATCACCATTATGGTTGTACGAGTGGTTTCAATTACATTCTTAGGGTATCAGAACCACTCACCTTCGGTTTACAGTTCTCATACCCTATGAAGGCACATGAGACCATTCTCACAACCATGACAGTGGTCTCAGCAGCAGTATTAACATACATTATAAATCATGACATGATTCTTAGTCAATCAGGATTATCTGTTTCTAAACATTCCAGGCACTTGTATAACCATAAGAGGATGTCTCATGCACATAGTTCTAAGATTCACAAGTTCTAAGTTCAGGTGGTATAGTCTATGTTTCACGATTTTATGTGACAAAGCTGATTCCCTTATCTTGTGGAACATAAACCGTGAACGAAAAAGCACCCAACATCAAAAGCACAACCAGAATAACATCAACCACCACAAACAGCAACGGTCACTAATCTTTTCACTGGAAGCCATTAACAAATGATTTTTTATGTGGGGGCAAGCCCACCGCTACCCCCAACTAAATGATTATTAACTCGGGGGCAGACTTAGAAAGAATGAAAAGAACTGCATTAAAAAAAATGTATCCTTCACCAGGACTCAAACCAGGGTTCACCAGCTCGGTAGGCAGTGGCTTTAGCCACTATGCCAAATGGCCAACTAGGCACAGCTTGGCCAAAAACATTCCTATATCCTGCTATAGCAAGTGTAGCTTGATCTCTTGTATCACTCGCTGTAAGTACGAGCGGTATTATTGAGTCGCTCATATTGAGCCGTTCAATAATACTCGTATTACATGATACCATGTTTCACACTGGGGATTCTCGAAGCGAAACATTTAAATTTTAAAATCAAATTTAATTTTTTATACATAGGTCTTTAACGTGATTTATAATACATTTATATGTACACTTACTGTGTCTCTTATGGTGAGTTCTCTCACCCAAAGAACTCAAGAATGTATTCTTATAACCATAAGAAACATTCAGTAACTGTACATTATAAACAGACTACTCACAGCACCCATAAACATGTTGAAACATGTGGGACAGTATTTTCTCTGGGTGAGTGAGATAGTTTCTGAGTGTTAAAAAGAGGGCTGTCTCTCCTAATGTAGGACAGTTGTGAGGTGCTCTATGATCCAACACATAACATGGACACTGGTAAAGGACCCTGTGTCCCAGGAGAATGGACATTTTTAACTCCTGCAAGTTAACAATCTCTTAAAAACAGAATGGAATTAGCAGTCACTTTTAGCTGAATTTTCAAGCCTGACATACTGGTCTCGGGGTTCTGGTTGAATATCCAGATCTGAACTGAGCCGATGGAGTTGAGATCTTAATTAATCTAAATGATCTTTTGCTTGGGAACTAGAAGGACACGAAGTCAAGGAATTAACTGTAACTTTCAGAAATAGTCAGCTCTCAATTCTTATGTCTGAAGTATTTTTTCTTTTCTTTTCTGTTTTGCTAGTTAGAAGAGTTTCTGCCTAACAGCACTAGGTGTGAAGCGTGGAGCAGAACAGTACCTAGAGGCTGACATAGTAAGTTCTATTCCTGTCTAGAAACCTTTTAATCATCATGGGTAGACCAGAGAGGACTAAAACAGGCCCGAACTGATTTAAGTCAGTTTTATTAATTCCTTTGTGGAGCAGGGCTGCTCTTGCACACTTCCATAGGGCAGGGGGATCTCCACAGCCTGGGATAGGCTGAGGAGTTCAGAGACAGGTCCAGCAATATAGAAAGCAGTCTGTCTGAGAAGCTTTGGCTTCAGTTTTCTGATCGTTCCCTCCCTCCTCCCCTAAATACGTCTGGTCTAGGTCCCTTACTGCAAGAGACTGGTCAGCCATCCTGTCTCTTCCCACCACCCTTGGATCACCCCAAGCTCATAGACCAGTACAAATTCTGTGATCTTGCCTGGGTCTTCTACAAATTATCCCACTCCCTGTCTGACCTCCTCTCTTACAGGACACTTAGAAATTCATGTACTAAGGCTGTCTGGGCTGCAAAATCACTCTATTTTAAGGCCAGCCTCCAAAATGGCCTTAACTATCCAGCCAAATTCTGGAAGGTAATTAACTCCCTTTTTGACTCGACTACCCAGTCTGCTTCACCAGTCTTCATTGTTAATGGTTCATCTGTTTCTGTAGCAGCTCACTTCAATGAGTTCTTCACTATTTGTGCCATCCCTTCTTAACCACCCCCAGCTCCTTTCCTCTCCCTCTTGCTCTTCCCTCCTTTCAGCCCTACTCCTCCCTGGGTTTTCATTCCCCCGACACTGCTCAGGAAACCCTGCTTGTCTTTCCTCCCACAACCTATCCAAATCCAGCCCTGATGGGCTGGATCCTATACTCCTCCACCTTTCAGCTTCTGCTATCGCCTTTCTCCTTTACTCATCTCCTCAACCTTTCTTTCTCCCTCTGTGCTGTTCCTTAGTCTTGGAACATTGCCATAGTTCTTCCCCTTTGCAAAGGGGTGACTTATTCTTCCCTGGTAACTTCTGACCTGTGTCCCTCCTTTCTTCTCTTACTAAGCTGCAGAGAAATCTGTCTAATCCAGGATTGCTGACATCCTCTAGTCTTCCAATTTCCTCTCCGCCTTCTGGTTATGGAAAAACAATTCGACCCTCTCCTCCCTGCTATGTGTTACTGACTTCATCTTCTCTGGCATGGATCAGAGGCACATTACATTGGCCACACGATCTGGCAATCTGGCCAAACCATTGATTCAGTGGCTTATCTACTCCTCTTGGACATGCTGAGTTCTGCTGGCCTCTTAGCTCTTGCTGTTGAATGATTCCATACTTACCTCATGGGCTGTCAACAGGCGGTACAGATAGGAGATGTCCTGTCACCTCCACTACTTGTCCCACAGGGTTACATCCCAGGTCTCATCCTCATCTCTATTTTTCTGAATTAACTCCCTTCTACCTGTGTCAACTCATATATTCACATGTATGCAGATGACACAGCCATGATATCCTCCCGCACCTCTACCACTGCAGTAGAAGGCTTGCTCCAGCAAGACTTCCACAACATCCATTCCAACCACCTCTGGGTCAACACTAAAAATACAGTGTCCATGACCTGTGGCACCAGCCAGAAACTGATTAGGCTCCCCATCCTTCCCGTCTTCACCATGGATGGCACCCCACTGAAGCAAATTGTTTCTTTAAGTACATTAATGCTTGGCTAGATAGCAAGCTTGACTTTTCTGCCCACATTCATGCTGTCCATGCCAAGCTCTGACCTTTTATCACCAAGGCTTTCAGTTTAAAAAAGGCTGTATCCCAGAAACAGCTCTAACTCCATTCAGTGAGAAACAAAATACAGTACTTCTGGAACACAGAAAGAAGGGGCTCAAAATACATTGAGTGCACCTACCTCAGAACAGAATTCAAAGTTAGAGAAAAAGTTATGCCAGAAAGAGCTTGAGTATTGAGGTCAGCACATACCAGAAAACCAATACAGACATTAGGCTTCAACTGCTTTCAAAATATTCTGAAGTTTAGTCTTTATTTAAGAATGTGGAAAAACAGGACGTAAATCAGTTCAGTGAGAATTAGAGTGTGCCGTCGGAACAGACCTCTAAGATGGATGCAAAAGCAACTGTATTAATGAGCTTCACCTTTGACTCAGATCAAGACTTCCTAATCAAATTTTCTTGGAGAAAGTCTTGGTGATAAAAGGCAAATTATCTGCTGGTAACTTGAAATGTTAAACATCTGTACAGACTGAAGGTAAGGCTTTGTTTCTCTATATGCACTCTGTGCTACCGTACATAGAGCCAATGCTGTGCTAACCTTTCTTTGTTTTCTTTTTCACAGATCATCCAAAAGATTATTTTGAGCATTGATTCTGGATCATCTGGGTCAGTGACAGATCTCAGAAAAAAGATCTTCGTTTTGGATTCCATTCTGGTGCTTGATGCTGCTTGGTGTGGAGTAAGACAAGATAGATAGCCAATTGCTATCGGAAGGCAAGATTCCCTGCTACATCAGACGCTGGCAGCCCTGCAGATGACGAGACTGTAGATGAGCCGATTCGGGAGCTGCCTGCAGGGATGACTGTACAGGATTTTAGGATGTACACAGAAATTGACTTGGGCTTACAGACTGAGGGTGCAGTTACCGAGGAGGATATCTGTGAGGGCATTCTGGGATCACTGGCACCGAACGACGACGATGAGGAGAAGCACATGGGCGAGGAACCAGTAACCACTGCAGTGGCCATTGCCAGTCTGGAAACAGTAAGAAAGTTTGTTTTGAGCAAAGAAAAGCAGGACTTCAACACATTGTTTAACTTAACTTTGAGAGCTATGTGCAATTTCTCACTTTCAAATCAAATCAAGTATACAGAAAATTTTTTTCGATTTTTTCAATAAGTAAAATGTAAATGAGTAATATAGTGATGTAGTGATTTATACCTTAAGGATTTTATGATTTTACATTTAGGCACCTGTATGCAAATAAAGCACACATTTAAATACTGTATTTTGTCTTGGATGCATTTTTCAATTGCTCGCTTAAGTGCACAACCCGGTTAAGTGCACAAAAATCCAATATCTATATGTAGTACAACCCCAAAGATCCCCAATTATCCGGAACTTCCTATCTAACAGACCAGACCCTTGTTGCCCTAGGACATTGAGGTAGGATAATCAGGGTTGTACTGTACTTCTGCTGCTGGATTCATCTCTGCCACAAGGGGTCACTCAAGTCCTACAGGCTGCAGCAGAAGCCATCCGGGGGAGAGAAACATGTGGTTGGATGAACATTCTAGTGTGTAAGGGGCTGCCATAACCCCAGAGTAAGTCACTGTGTTTTTTTTTTCTTGCAGAGGTTTAAGTCTCAAATTCTGGTCCCTTACTCCCTTGCACGCATTTTATTCATTCTAATCATTGGTGTTTGTGGTTTTGTACTGTGAAAACTAAAATTAAGCTCTCAAACTCAAGCACATATGATTCATTCCTCAACTTTATTGTCTGTATAATATTAATGCGGACATTAGGGTTGAGGAATGCAAAGCACACAAAGTAAGGAAATGAAAGAAATTAAGATTTGGAGTTTCAGGAGTCTTCCTGAATTGGTATGTGTTGCTCCTTGGAGTTTTCAACTGTAATTCCCACCACCTAACCCCTAGACTCATGTCCCATGGAAAAATTACAGGTCCAGGCCCGTGTCTCTTAGGTCTAGTGCTTGGAGCTAGACAACTATGGCTCTCCACAGTGGGCCTGCAGAACCAGTCATAGCTTTATTTGCACAGGGTCTGCATGACGCAGGAGATTCTGTGTAACTTTCTTAGAATGGGGCTCTGAATGAGGCAGAATATAATTCATTACTACTTCATACAGTGTCCTCCGCAAAGAAGGAAATCAAAATCATTTGTGACTTTATTCAAACAGTGACTGTATGTCCAGGACCAGACAACACACTACAGTTTCCAGACACAAATACAGCAGCACTAATGTGCTACCTTTGTGGATTTGTATCTGTGTCATGTACACCTCAGGACATACACACTCACTCACTTGTTGCTGCAGGTAGAAATCCATGATATTCAAAACGTAACCCTTGCCCTGGTAGCCACTGATACAAATCCACAATACCCAAATTGCAAGAGTTCTTTTGTCTGCAAAAGTGCAGGCCTCTATGGAGCCAGCACTTCTGTCACCTCAGGTTCTCATGCACATTGTAAGACATACACACACTTGGTGGGCCTGTGCTTCTGCAGCCACAGGTGTAAGACATACACAGCACCCTCTGATTGCAGAAGTGTAGGCATCACAAAATCCATGATACCAAAATTGCAACAGTACTTCTGTTTGCAGAAATACAGGCTCCTGAAGAATCTGCACCTCTTCAGCCACAGGTGTAAGACATACACACCAACTTCTGTCTCCAGAAGGTCAGGCCCCTGTGGGGCTTGCAGTTATGCAGCCAGAAGTAGTGCTGCAATGTGGGTATCATGGTTTCAGCAGTGGATTAAGAAAATGTTCAAGGGGACAGCAGTTTTTCAGTTACACAGCTGCATATAGAAAACCATGCACTAGTGGCTTATGCTATCTAGTGAGGTATCTCATACAGCATATGAGTACCTCTGATTTCAGGGCCACCAGCCCCATGGGGCTTCTGCAGACGCATGTATTCATGCACAATGTACACAATACACACAGGGGAGCCTGTGCTTATGCAGCCACAGATACAAATCCATGCAGGTAGCACATGAGTGCTACTGCATTTGTGTAATTTGGAAACAGTTGTATATTGTTCGTCTTACTCGATGATGACTGTCTGTGGTTGCTTGTATGGCTTTGCCCTTTTGTTGCTTGGGTGTGGGATGTGTGGAGGGAATTAGGGTTGGAAACACTAACAACACATTTCTCTACTTTTTTGCATTATGTCAAACCCTAACTGGCATACTAACAGTTTTTTCAAAGAGTTTCCTTTCATTTGGAGATACTGGAATCGTACTGTCATTCATGCAGATCCCTTCAAGACCTTTGTGAACAGATATAGATGTGCAGGGCCCTCTGGGCCCTGCCCCAAGGGAAGCCTTCATCTGCCTGTGGAAGTACTGTGCCCGTCTGGGCCCTAGGACACTGCATATCCATGTGGCAGTGGATGTCAAGGATTTGTGGGGCTGTCTGGCAGGCTTCAGAATTGTAGGGCCCTTTGGACCCTATGCTTCCATGTGGCTAGACATGCAGGATAAAGAGTCCATGTGTCTGCAGAAGTGCAGGACTTTCTGGCATCCACAGGTACTGAGATGCAGGGCTCTATGTCAAGAGAAGATTTTTCTTCACTGTGTGGTACTTGAGCCCATGCAGGCAGCCCTGCATCTTCCCTTCTCAAGCTGGGGTGATGGTGCCACATGACAGCCCTTTTCCCCCAGCCTCAGCCTATCCAGCTGGCTCACTTAGCTCGCCCCTGAGCTCAACTCACTGACATGGGATCACAAAGCACTACCTGCTGGATAAAGGCTAGCACTACACACAACATTTCATAATTTTTTTCAACATTTTGACCCAAGATTTTAAAGATAGTCATTTTATGACTCCCTGTTATACAAATGACATGACATGTGGTATTTCTAAAATACTGACCAAAACATTATTTCATGCAACAAATGCGAAAACACATTTAGGCCAGGATTTGAAAAATGACAGCTGTCATGATTATGAGCTGGTGTAAAAAAAATGGCAATGTTGAAAGTTTGGAGTCAAAATATTGAAAATTAGTGAAGTTATGACTGAACATTAAAATATTTCAACATTCAGTCATAACGTGGTCATTGTACCATATTTTCATCACATTTTCAACACAGCCTTTTTATGACCCCATCTCATGAACCCAGTAGGTGAAAATTTTCAAATCCAGCCCAAAAACACTTGCTCACGCTTGTGTCTACCTTCTGAAGCTACAGACTCGCCCGCTCTCCTCCCTCTACAGTCAGTGGCTTCATTGACAAAAAAACGACATAACCTTAACATAAAAAAACTAATGTACATGTTTCTGGGGATAAGATATCTTTTTTTAACTGTCTGCCACTACATTCATTGCCAGAATTAACACTGCTTGGTCATGTTACGGGACAGGTAGGAAAGTGAAAGTACTTAAAATGGAACAGATGGTGAAAATGGCAGGATCAACCAGATAAGTTTTTTTTAAGAATGTTGCTGGTTGAAACATAAGAAATTTATGGTAGAATCAACCAGATGAGAACAGTGTGGGTCAGCTGTATTGATTTGCTGTGGCTGCTGGTGCCAGGCTGTTTGTGGTAGCCTGCCTGTGCTAGGTGTGTGTGTTGCAGCCTTTCTGTGACAGGTGCGGAAAGCTCTCCCTACTGGTGAGAAGGTTAGAAGGACTGGAAGGGGGCTGGAAAGTAGTACAGGTGTGCAATCATGCTGGGGAAGTGTATGGTCATTGTGGAATTATGCACGGTCATGTGACATGTTTTGGCCAATCAGGATACTGGATTACCACTGATTTCTCGTATCCATTTTATCTAATGAGACAATATTGCTTGCAGTAGAACATCTGCTTGTTTCAGGTTCATCTGTTGTGTAGCAGGCCAGTGCACCTCTTTTTTTTTTTCCTATATACATTGTATGCTCCTACTACCCCCTTCAGATCAACTCCCCCAGCCATGTCACACTGATATCACTAGGTCTTACCTCTGCCTGGTTGCTGGGTGCAGAGTCTGTGGGGGGGTCAGTCATCACCCATGGCTGGAGGTGTTTTTCCTCCTTTTTTCTCCCATCCCCTATGCTGGGGTGTGCATGCAGGATGCGCACATGTAGAGGCATACAAACATCTGCAGTCCACTGCACCCTCCCTATGTCTGGCCCCACTGACTCACACTACCCTCCAGCCTCCACCTGGGGGTAGTCATTCAGTGGGAATGCTAGTCCTCCCTCCCTGGGAGAGGAGAGGAAAGCTGTCCTCTGGATGCTCAATTCCCTCCCTCCCTCCCCTACTGACCCCGACGGCCCGTGCTCGTTCCCAAACATGGGTCGCCAGTGTGGCACGAGGTGTGGCATCCAGCACCTCAACCCTGAGTGCCACTGGGCTGGCCAACCAGTACACCTCTTAACTGTCTATCTTTATGGGAAGTCAGTAATTCTATTTACAAATGAAAGTGTACAGAAGAAACGGTGATGAAAGTCTTTTAACACCTTTGGTCCTCTTTTATTTTGTGTGTACCTTCTCCATCCTTCCTTGTGGACCTAGGATGTGGTTGATGTTGTAACGTGGATTGTAGTCCATGGAAGATAGAGCACGTTATGCATGTTAGCCCCCGGGTGATCTTTCAGTTGTTGTTTAATGTTTTCATAGTGTTTGTGCCCCAAATGTCAGCAAAAAAGCTGAAAGCAGAAATAATTAATGAAAATGTATTTATTGAAAATTTGTAACTGGGAGGGGAACAGGAAAACAAACAGTTGTAGAGTGCAGTTAATATACACATAACCGGACACAGACGAGTATAAACTACAAAGGCAAAATAAACAGTGGGATACAGACAATGGTAGAGTGAAATGAGGAATCAAGCAAAAATTACAATCAAGGCAATATGTACAGTGAATAATGTACCTATATAGAATGTAGAGTCATACTAGATGCACAATAAATATTACCAACAGTTGTAGCATAATCAAGAGAGGATGGAGGGAGTATTTAAAAATATCACATACATACATGGGCTAATCGATAGCAGGAATGAATTAGGGAATGGGGAAGGCAAAGGAAAGACAAGCCAAGACAAGGGTAAGATGGGTGAAAAGGAGTGTGAGCTAATGTTTGAAAGAAAGATAGGGGAGAGGCAGACAAAGAGCAGGGAGAGGTTTTTCCAAATGTATTGGAGAAAGAAGGAGAACACAGATTGCCCAGCAACACATTTAGAATAATGAATGGAAAAAAGAACAGGAGTCCCTGGAGCAAAGTGCTTGAGAGGTGGAGGGGTTGGAAAAAAGGAGAGGTTAGGAGGGGCAGACACAAACCAGTGTCAAGGCATGAGTGTTCAGGAACCACACAGAAGGGAAATCTTCAGAAAAATGCAGTAGACATGTATTTATTTGAAGAACAAAAAAAATAAAATAACAAATAAAAGATTGGAGTATCACAGCACTCTTATTCAAGCTGTCACTGTCGACTGTCTTGGACACTGGATGGTAAGTCCAAGGTCTTTGTGAAGAAATCTGGGAGTCACAGTTCCATCCTTCAGGGCCTTTAGCAAGCAATCTTTCCTCTGTATTGATGAGACTACAACTGGCTCAAGTTGCAATCAGCGGGGATTCCTTCAGAGGAAAAATCCATCTTCACCATTTCCCATGGGCTCTACAGAATATCAATCTTCACAGAAAGTACTACAATGTACAGAGTAGTTCTATGGCATTGAACATAACATTGAACATAACAGATAATTCATTTAGTACAATCAGTGTTACTCAATTTCAAAACTGTGCCTTATTGCTATAAATATAAGAAACAGGCAAACACACACAAAATATTTGCTAACTTACGTAGAAGTGTGATACCTGCTGTCTGAATCTCAATTATAAAAATCCTAGAATGTACCAGTAATTCTGCTACACTGTTCTTTTGTCAAAAGATGCATCTAGTTACTGCTTTAGAGGGAACAAACGGAGGAGACTGGAAAGGATTGGAAGGAAAGATGCACACGAGACCCAGTCTGTCTTTCTCTTCTTTCTGTATTTCAAATTACTGTACTTAAACAGTGATATGAGATGTCAGGCCTATCACAACCAGTATTTAGAAATGAAGGAAGCACAAGAAGTTAGTGTATAGAGAGCAGTGATGAGTACAAGAGGCAGCATTAGCAGCAAAATGGCAGAAAGCTTTACAGAGGGTCTCTAATCTAGCAAGTGAAGAGGAAGGGGCAGTGCCATAGACCACTTCTGCAGAGCTAAACACTGAAAGTGCCATTTTGGTGACTATTTCCCTGTGGACTGGGAGTGGTAGATAATATTTGTTGCAGTAGAGGGCACTAAGTTTGGGGCAGAGCTTTATGTGGATGGCAGATCCCCTACTTATTTACTATTCTATGTGGGTAAGCCTTCAATCACAGTTCCCCTTTCTGTCCAGTTAAGCCCAGTCTGAGAGAAGGGATGTAGTCCCTCCCATGGCAACTTCATGGGAGCCACAACAATCTGAATGCATACCGTGTCAGGGAAAAATATCCTATTTTAATTAAAAATGTCTTCAGTAATAAACAACCTCTGGTCAGAGCCAAAATGACTGCTATACATTAACCTGATATGAGAAAAACAAAAGCTGGACTACATCTAAAAGCTTGTTTCTTTATGTTCACTGGCCTGAAGTGTCCATCCGTGCAAGTTGTTGGCCCTGTTATGGACAGTACTGCAAATAAACATCCCAACTCTTTTTTCTCCTGGAGAAATGTTTATACTGCTGCCCCAAGGGAGATAACAGCCTTGCAAGCATGCTTCAGGCCAGTGAACTTAAAAAAAAACAGGCTTGGAAGTGCAGTCCAACTTTTGTGTTTTTTCTCAAATTAGGTTAATGCATAGCAGCCATTTTGGCTCTGACTAGAACCTGTTTGTCCTTGCATTGTGTAACCCCCCTGTTACCCGGGGTTACTAGAATCCCAGTTAGACCTAGTGGCAGGCAGGGAAGGCAGCTTGTGAAATTCCAGTTAAATGGATTTCACACTGTCTCACTCTGTTCTCAGTCTCAGCTGAGACTGAGGGATGACATCATTTTAGAACTGTTGCAGCTGCATAAGTCACTTTGGAATGTTGCAGCTAGGGAAGTTAGGATAGAATGTTGGGAAGATTTGAAGTGAGTCAGTAGTAGTCTGTACTGGGCTCAGTAGAGAGAAGAGGTGTGCTGCAGCTGCAGGCCCTCAGAGCCCTTAGCTCTGCCAGAGAGCTATATAGCTATATTTTTTAGTTTAGGTGTGTGTTCTCACCTCAAGAGGAGCACAACAGTGCCTGTTTGAAGTGGTGGAGACCGCTTTCCCAAGTTTCAGGGCCCCATCCCTGAGGGGATGGGGGGAAAGGAATCGGTCTGCTTCCAGGGGCAATTCTCCTGGCTCGGCTAGTGGAAAAAGAAGCTGCCTGTGAGGATTTGTGCTGAGGCACCTGGAAGTTTCATTATGTTTAGTGGCCCTGCCGTCTTGTCTCCTGCCAATTTTTGTCTACAGTGTACCCCTCAAAATGGAGACCCTCTTGAGCCATATCCCATTAGGGCACATACTGTACTTTTCAGAGCTGGGCATTGAAGCTGACAATGATCCTAGTCCTTCATACATGACCAGTAGGAGAGATCCTCTTAGAAACTCTACTCAGATATCAGCATGGACAGAGTTCTAGCACATGTGTCAGCATCCCACTCATATCCTCTCCCCATTCCTGCTATTACTCTGGACCATGATGGGACATGTCATTCCCACCCCAAATGATGTGCACACCTGTTCACAATCCTTGGCCTCACCAGCAAGGTGGCTGAGCTGCAGCTGTGGGTCTCTCTGGAATGCAGACCTGCATCTTCTAGATGGTAGGGTACCATGCTCCCACTAACATCATGGTTTCAACCCATTTAAGAATTTAATGAATATTTATCCTCCCTGTCATATGCTCTAGATGGCCTAAATTGAAAGGTAGCACTTTAAAAGTAATCAGTGAAAGGCCACTGGATGGAAGTTCATTGCCATGCTGGTGACCTTGGCTCAGGAGTGGATTCAGATGTTGGCTTGGGCAACAGGAACCATAGGGTGGCACTGCCATGCAGACACTCTCCCAGCTGGGGAGGGGTGAGGCCAATTTCCCCCACAACAGTGACCCCCGGGGTGAGCCAGGAAGCTTGTTCATCTGCATGGGTTTCACTGTATACTTCAAAAGCCAGCAAAGGCATGACAAGGGAGCCACATAGGAAGGCAC